>CAUYON010084776.1:0-26481 GCA_963573935.1 Arctocebus calabarensis
GCATTGCAGCTCACAGCAACCTCCAATTCCTGGGCTCAAGTGAGTCTCCTGCCTCTGCCTCCCAAGTAGCTGGGACTACAGGCGCCCGCCACAACACCCGGCCATTTTTTGGTTGCAGCCGTCATTGTTGTTTGGCGGGCCCTGGGGCTGGATTCGAACCCGCCAGCTCAGGTGTACGTGGCTGTCGCCTTAGCTCGTTGAGCCACAGGCGCCGAGCCTATGGGCACCCAATTTAAATAAAAGAGAGATTCAAACACTACCATATAAAAAGGTGTTACTTTAGGGCAGGTGGGAGCAGCAGCTCACATTTGCAAAGTTAGCACTCTAGGAGGATAGGGACAAAGTGCTGGAGCTCAGGAGTTGAGACCAGCCTGAGCAAGAGCAAGAGCAAGATCGTGTCTCTACTACAAACAGAAAAATTAGCCAGGCATCATGGTGAGTGCCTATAGTCCCAAATACTCAGGAGGGTGAGACAGGAGGATTACCTGATCCCAGGAGCTTGAGGTTACAGTGAAATAAGATGATACCACTACACTGTCTCAAAAAAAACACCACCAAAAAAACCCCAAAGGCTGCCATTTTAAGTAAGTGGGGGAAAAGAGGATTATTTTATAAAAAGTTATCAGAAAAAAGAGTAACTATTTGGAAAAAAGGGAGTTATCTTTAATCCATAGCTAAAATATATTCCATTGTAGCCTGAAATAAAGAGAAAATAAACAAGAAACCTCAAAAACATATAGATGAATACCTTTCTAAGAATGAAGGTTTTGGCTCGGTGCCTGTGGCTCAAAGGGCTAAGGCACCAGCCACGTACACCTGAGCTGGCAGGTTCAAATCCAGCCCAGGCCACCAAACAACAATGACAGTTGCAACCAAAAAATGGCCGGGCGTTGTGGCGGGTGCCTGTAGTCCCAGCTACTTGGGAGGTGAAGGCAAGAGACTCGCTTGAGCCCAGGAATTGGAGTTGCTGTGAGCTGCGATGCTACAGCACTCTATCGAGGGTGACAGCTTGAGGCTCCGTCTCAAAAAAAAAAAAGAGATGAGGTCCCACTCTTCCTCAGGCTAGTCTCCAACTCGGCCTCCCAGAGTGAGGATTATAGGTGTGAGCCACCACACCCAGCCTTGCTATGGCTGTTTTAAATGATACTCCCCAGTATTGGTCCTGGTGCAGTGAAACTAGCACAATCCTACTGAAGATAACTAGTGATGTGAATCAAGAAATTTTAAAATACTCAAATTATGATCTGGTAATTCTACTTCAGACTTTATGTCCGGATTATAAGAACAAGATTACAAGGAGATTATTAGTCAAAGTGAGTAACTATAGTCTAGGTCTGGTGGCTCACTGCCTATAATCCTAATACTCTGGGAGGCCGAGGTGGGAGAACTGCTTGAGGCCAGGAGTTTTAAGACCAGGCTGAGTGATGGCAACACTCCATTTCTAAAAAAAATTTCTACTATTTCTTAGCACATGCCTATAGTCTCAAAACCCAGGAGGCTAAGGCAGGAGGATTACCTAAGTTCAAAGTTTAAGCTTGCAGTGAGCTATAAAGATACCACTGCATTCTAGCCTGGGTGACAGAGCAAGATCCTTTTTCTTTCTTTCTTTTTTTTTTTTTTTTTGAGACAAAGCCTCACAATGTCACTGTTGGTAGAGTGCCACTGTGTTACAGCTCACAGCAACCTCAAAATCTTGGGCTTAAGCAATTCTCTTGCCTCAGCCTCCCAAGTAGCTGGAACTACAGGCACCCACCACAATGCCCCGTTATTCTTGGTTGCGGGCCCGGGCTGGGCTCGAACCCTCCAGCCTCAGTATACGTGGCTGGCGCCCTACTCACTGAGCTACGGGTGCCAAGCCAGAGCAAGAAAAAAAAGAAAAAAAGAGTAAATAACTACAAATAAGCTTAAAGTCCAACCAGGCTTGGTGCCCATCATAGCTCAGTAGTTAGGGTACTGGCCACATACACAAAGGTTGACAGGTTCTAACCCAGTCCGGGCCTACTAAACCCTGGGCCTGCTAAACAATGACAACTGCAACAAAGAAAATAGCCAGGGGTTGTGGCACGCGCCTATAGTCCCAGCTACCTGGGAAGCTGAAGCAAGAGAATTGCTTGAGCCTAAGAATTTGAGGTTGCTGTGAGCTATGATGTCACAGCACTCTACTGAGGGTGACACAGAGAGACTATAAAAAAAAAAAAAAAAAAAAAAAAACTCCAACCACAAGGGAAGTTAAACCTGGTAAACGATACGTCTGTGAAAATGAATATTTCAATGCAGTAATCATCTGTTTTATTTTCTGGATGTATTTATCTTCATTCATTCTTTTTTTTTTTTTTTTTTTGAGACAGAGTGTTGTCTCAAATGATGCCACAGCACTCTACCGAGGGCAGCATAATAACTGTCTCAAAAAAAAAAAAAATTACTGTATTTACAATTAGCTTTTATATTTATTTGGCAGTGTTTTAAAAAATCTAACCTGTAGGGCTGAGTGCGGTGGTTCATGACTGTAATCCTAGCACTCTGGGAGGCTGAGGCAAGTGGATTGCCTGAGTTCACAGGTTCAAGACCAGCCTGAGCAAGAGTGAGACCCCATGTCTAAAAATGGCTGGGTGTTGTGGCAGGGGCCTATAGTCCCAGCTACTTGGGAGGCTGAAGCAAAAGAATCACTTGAGCCCAAGAGTTTGAGGTTGCTGTGAGCTATGACACCATGGCACTCTACCGAGGTTGACAAAGTGAGACTCTGTCTCAAAAGACAAAGAAAACCCCCCAAAATAAGATTTAGTAATTTACACTAGTCGCCATGGCTCATATCTATAATCCTAACACTTTAGGAGACTAAGATGGGTAGACTGCTTGAGCTCAAGAGTTTGAAACCAGCCTAAGCAAAAGCAAGACCCAGGCTCTACTGAAAAATAGAAAAACTATTTGGGCCTTGTTGTAGGCACCTGTAGTTCCAGTTATTTGGGGAACTGAGGCAAGAAGATCGCTTGCGCCTAAGCTTTGAGGTTGGTGAGTGCCACACCAACCTCAAACTCAACCTCACCAACCTCACTCTCTTGCCACATCTCAGGCAAGAGAGTGAGTTTCTGTTTCAAAAAAAAAAAAAAATTAGTAATTTATCACCTATGACTATATGGCTATATAGCAAATATGTCAAACCAATTTCCAAAGGAAAACAACTAAAATAACCCTTTACACCACTACAGAGTTTAATCATTGGGGGAGATTGGCTATTACATAAAATATACACATACTAGGAATAATCTGTGTATACTGAGAATAAGATAATAGAGAAATATGATTTCCGGGAGTCTAATAAAACCACAGCAACTTTTTGTTTAATGGACTACTGTTTGTTACAAGGGACAAGTGATTGCTAGAAACCTTCAATTATTTCCTGGAGGAAATCAGAAGTCTATTTATGTTCTCTTGACAAGAAAGAGACACTCCAATTCCCTATGAGCTTCCATAAGCCACAGCAATTCTGCAACAATTTAACATGAAGGTCACCTAATAATTGGTCTAACAAAGGCCAATATGAACCATCAGACATCATTAGAAAGGAAAGAATAGAGGAGGAACCCTGTAGCTTTCTCTTTTCTGTATTGTTAAATTAGAAGAATGTTGACTGAAAAGCCCAGTCTGGTGTTCTGACTAAAGGGAAAATTAACCGCCGTTATGTCAAAAGAAATTTTTAAAAAGTAATCAGTTTTTCCTGAAAGTGAAAAGCAAAGCTAAGTGATTTCTACTAGATGCAGGACACTAACCAAAACAGATAAAAATTATTCACTCTTCTAGTTTGATAGTCAAACAGAATAACTATTTTACTCTATTCCTGAACATATATACATAATCATCTCTTCTGCATGCTTAAGATATATCAAAGTAAAATATCACAACCATTAACAGCTGTGAACTAGTACCAGGAAAGTTGGAAAACACAATAGAGAATAGAATGGCTGAATGGGGAGGATGACTACTGAGAAGCAGAAAAATACTAGAAAACATTCTTGCTTTCAAGGTGACTGGGACTGAATGGGAGCAACCTTTAACTGCTGAAGTGGCATTCACTTTCAGCCACAAGTACACCTCTTCTCTGCCACTGATTTTAAAGAGAGCAGTAAGGATTTGGGTATTTTTAGGTTGTTGTTTTGAGAATTAAAAGACAAATAAGGCTGGACATGGTAGCTCATACCTGTAATCCTAGCACCCTAGGAGGCTGAGGTGGGTGGATAGCTTGAGCTCATAGGTTCGAGACCAGCCTGAGCAAAAACCTAGACTCCATTTCTACTAGAAAAAAAAAAAACTGGCTCAGCACCTCTGGCTCAATGGGCTAAGGCACCAGCCACGTACACCTGAGCTGGTGGGTTCAAATCCAGCCCGGGCCTGCCAAACAACAATGATGGCTGCAACCAAAAAATGGCCGGGCCTGGTGGCGGGCGCCTGTAGTCCCAGCTACTTGGGAGGCGAAGACAGGAGACTCGCTTGAGCCCAGGAATTGGAGGTTGCTGTGAGCAGCGATGCCACAGCACTCTACCCAGGACGACAGCTTGAGGCTCTGTCTCAAAAAAAAAAAACAAAAAAACAAAAAACTAAGGCAAGGCTCAGTGTCCATAGTACAGTGGTTACGGCGCTAGCCAAGAGGATCACTTGAACCCAAGAGCTGGAAGTTACTGTGAGCTATGACACCACAGCGCTCTATCCAGGGAAACAGCTTTTCAAAAATAAATGCACAATAAAAGAAAAATAAAATTGTTTCCCTTAAGTTAAAAGAAGGCTAAGAATCCAAGTATTTTTCAAACAATTTCCCTCCATATTTGCTAATATTTACAGAGTCACAGTCAAACAAAAATTATCTTAATACTTATTTGGGGCCTGGTGTGGTGGCTCACGCCTATTAATCCCAGCACTTGGGAGGCCGAGGTGAATTGATTGCCTGGGTTCACAGGTTTGAGAACAGCCTGAACCAGAGCGACACCCCGTTTCTAAAAACAGCCAGGCATTGTGGTGGGAGACTGTAGTCCCAGCTACTTGGGAGGCTAAAGCAAGAGAATCACTTGAGCCTAAGAGTATTTTTTTTTCTTTCCTGAGACAAAGGCTCACTAGGCCACCCTTAGAGTATCGTGGCATCAGAGCTCATAGTAACCTCAAATTCTTGGGCTCACGTGATTCTCTTGCCTCAGCCTCCCAAGTAGCTGGAACTACAGGCCCCCGTCACAATGCCTGGCTATTTTGTTGTTGTTGTTGTTGTTGTAGTTGCCATTGTTGTAATTTAGCTGGCCTGGGATGGGTTTGAACTGGCCAGCCTCAGTGTATGTGGCCAGGGCCATAACCACTGTGCGCTGAGTCAAGCCCAAGAATTTGAGGTTGTTGTGAGCTATGATGCCATAGCACTCTACTGAGGGCGACAAAGTGAGACTGTCTCTTAAAAAAAAAAAAAATGCCAGATGGGATGGCTCACAAGTTCAAGACCAACCTGAGCAAAAGAGAGACCCTGTCTCTACTAAAAACAGAAAAACTAAGGCAAGAGGATTGCTCCAGGTTGAGTCTGAGGCTGCTGTGAGCTATGACACCACAGCATTCTACCCAGAATGACAGCTCGAGACTGTCTAAAAAAGAAAAAGAAAAAATTGGTGGCACTCATAGCTCAGTGGGTAGGGTGCCGGCCACATACAGTGAGGTTGGTGGGTGAACCTGGCCCAGAGCCAGCTAAACATCAACAACTGCAACAAAAAACTAGCCAGGCATTGTGGCAGGTGCCTGAAGTCCCAGCTACTTGGAAGGCTGAGGCAAGAGAATTACTTAAGCCCAAAAGTTTGAGGTTGCTGTGAGCTGTGATGCCACACCACTCTTCTGAGGGCAACACAGTGAGATTCTGTCTCAGTAGTAATAATAATTAATAAATAAAATTATTCTAATGCTTATTTGGGAGGAAAAAAACTTCTAAGAAGCTTTGAGGGCTGACTAGAGTGGCTCACGCCTGTAATCCTACTACTCTGGAAGGTTGTGGCAGGTGGATTATCTGAGCTCCTGGGTTCAAGAACAGCCTGAGTCAGAGCAAGACCCCGCCTCTAAAAGTAGCTGGACATTGTGGCAGGTGCTTGTAGTCCCAGCTACTCCGGAGGAGGAGGCAAGAGTATCACTTGAGCCCAGGAGTTGGAGGTTGCTGTGGGCACTCTACTGAGGGCAACAAAGTGAGACTCTGTCTCAAAAAAAAGAAACTTTGAATCTAGGAAATACATTCTAGTAAAATATTTGTAATGGCAACAGTGAAACTACTACATGAGAAAGAAAAAAGAGTTATTTTGTTACAAATAATAACAAATGCTAGAGAGAGAATTCTTCCATCAAAAGGTGCCTGATACTGACATAGAAATCAATTTCCCTTCTTCTTTTTTTGAGACAGAGCCTCAAGCTGTCACCCTGGATAGAGTGCTGTGGCATTACAGCTCACAGCAACCTCCAATTCCTGGGCTCAAGCGAGTCTCTTGCCTCTGTAGCTGGGATTACAGGTGTCCGCCACAACGCCCAGCCATTTTTTGGTTGCAGCCATCATTGTTGTTTGGCAGGCCCAGGCTGGATTCGAACCCACCAGCTTAGGTGTACATGGTTGGCGCCTTAGCCTGCTGAGCCCAATTTCCCTTCTTTAAAAAAAAAAAAAAGTTGGCTTGGCGCTTGTGGCTCAACGGGCGAAGGTGCCAGTCACGTACACCTGAGCTGGCGGGTTCAAATCCAGCCCGGTCCCGCCAAACAACAATGATGGCTGCAACCAAAAAATGGCCAGGCATTGTGGTGGGCGCCTGTAGTCCCAGCTACTTGGGAGGCGGACGCAAGAGACTCGCTTGAGCCCAGGAATTGGAGGTTGCTATGAGCTGTGATGTCACTGCACTCTATCCAGGGTGATAGCTTGAGGCTCTGTCTCAAAAAAAAAAAAATAAATAAAAAAGTTGTGGGCTTAGGGCCTGTAGCTCAAGCAGCTAAGGCTCCAGCCACATACACCAAAGCTGGCGGGTTCAAATCCAGTCCAGGCCTGCCAAACAACAATGACAATTACAACCAAAGAATAGCCAGGCATCGTGGCAGGCAGCTCCCAGCTACTTGGGAGGCTGAGGCAAGAGAATCGCTTAAGCCCAGGAGTTGGAGGTTGCTATGAGCTGTGATGCTAGCACTCTACCCAGGGCAGGGTAACAGCTTGAGGCTCTGTCACAAAAAAAAAAAAAAGTTGTGGCTCGGTGCCTGAGGCTCAGTGGTAGGGCACTGGCCATATACATTGGGGGCTGGTGGGTTTAAACCCGGCCCAGACCTGCTAACCAATGAAAACTGCAACAAAGGCTCAGCGCCTGTGGCTCAACGGGCTAGGGCACCAGCCACGTACACCTGAGCTGGTGAGCTCGCCTGCCAAACAACAATGACGGCTGCAACCAAAAAATGGCCAGGCGTTGTGGCGGGTGCCGGTAGTCCTAGCTCCTTGGGAGGCAGAGGCAGGAGACTCGCTTGAGCCCAGGAATTGGAGGTTGCTGTGAGCTGTGATGCCATGGCACTCTATCCAGGGTGACAGCTTGAGGCTCTGTCTCAAAAAAAAAGAAAACTGCAACAAAAAAATAGCCAGGTGTTGTGGTGGGCGCCTGAGGCAAGAGAATCACTTAAGCCCAGGAGTTTGAAGTTGCTGTGAGCTGTGACGCCACAGCCCTCTTTGGTGGGCAGCATAGTGAGACTATATCTCAAAGAAAAAAAAAAAAAGAAAAAAGTTGTTCTAATTGCTCTTTTTCAAGTTAATGAGAGAAGTGGGATATTAGGTTGCTGTACACTCTACACTCCAGGAGAGCCCAGAAAGGGCACACATGCAGTGAGGGCAGCTAGTCTAATCAGTACTGTGGCAGACTGTTGACTCACAGATAAACTTTGTCCTCTGCACAGGGCTCAGTGCTCAGGAACTTCTTGTTTGTTAGGAAAATGAATAGAATAACAAATAGCAACTATGAAGTACGATGAGTGCTACAACAGGTTAACATACTTTCCACCACTCCTGCACAATGATGGCTTCAGTGGATTAAGGAGAGGGCTTTAAAAGAGAGGAATTGCTAAAGCCAGATCTTAAAGGATCACATGAACCTTGGCTGGCAAACTACAGGAGTATATGAGAAATATTTATATATGGAATTAGAGATAAATTTTGTGCATTAGAAATACAATTTAACCAAGTAGAACCATATTATACTGTCTCAAAATATATTATTATGAACTAGTTTCAGAGGCCACGTTCTAGCCTTTCATTAAGGGTAGTTTGTTTTTCTCACTTATTGGACATTTACACACAAAATTGAAGACAGGGCTTATCTGAAAGTCAATGTGAGTTCCACAGTGCCACACATATTGTGTCTCTGAGTTCTCTACTACCTGAAAGACACTTTTGCTAGCATAGAACAACCTATTTCACTTCTTGTTCTTCCCCAGTCCAGACCTATCTATTTTCCTGAAGCAACTCAGAGTCAGACTGTCCTTGGATTAGTCCTACAGTTTTTTCATCACTTGCAATACAAGAAAGGATAAGAACGTATGGCAAGTCTATCACCTTGAATAATGTAGGATTTACACTACACCTAACAGGTGTTTCTATGAATTTTGGGTAGACACTACCTAAGCCAGTGTTTCTAGACCTATTTTTTATCAGAATCGCTTGGTGAGCTTTAACAGCTAGATCAGACATGCTGATTCAGAAGGGGGTGGTGGGGAGATATTATTTCAAAAGGTAATTCTCATACATAATCTCTGTTGACCATGGTTTGGAAGCAACACCAAAAATACAATAGTAATTGACTCTAAATATAGGTTTACGTAAATCCCAAATACTCAAATAACTCTTAATTTCTAATATGAGACTTTTGTATTCATTCTTTAGATAAAAATCTACCAAGCTTACCTCAAAACTAATATGATTCCTATATAAGCAATAATAAAATGTATGACAACAAGGAAGCCTTCCTTGATCACATCTATCATGGGTACCATCAACTTTTTTTTGCTTTTTTTGGAGACAGGTTCTCTGTCGCCCATGCTGGAATACAGTGACATGATCAATGCTCACTGTAGCCTAAAACTCCCAAGCTCCAGTGATCTTGATACCCAGCCTCCCTAGTAGCTGAGGCTGTAGGATTACTGCTACCATGCCTAAAGTTTCAATATATTGCCCAGGCAGGTTTTGAACTCCTGGTTTCAACCAATCTTCCTACCTCAGCCTCCCAACATCCTTAAATTACAAGCATGAGCCACGATGTCTGGACAGTACTACCCACATTAAACAAAATCTCCAGGTGGTAAAGACAAGCTCAATGCATGACAGAAGGGAAATGGGTTGAAAAAAAACTAAACCCAGATAAATGAACATACTTGATAGGGCAAACTCATAGTTTTGCACTGTAATTCTCAGGGACCACATGGCTACTGCCCTACTGTCCCTATAATCCAGGACTGACTCACAAAGACTACTTAGTAGAACCAAGACCATTTTTATTTGGTAAAACGGTCCCCTATAAGGTTAACATTAAATCAAACACTAACAGCTTAAATTCAACAATGCACACCTATACCAAAAAGTACCATAGTGATAACAGCCAATATAACATATTTGACAAACAGCAAATAGTTACCCAAAAAAGACACCCTTTAGTGAGTTAAACAGTATAGCCTCATAAAATAAAATAGTTAAAGCACTATTCAACAGTTAGAACAAAAGAAATCTGAAAACAAGCCAGGAGCATCTTAGGAAGCCCAGAGTTTGACACCAGTGTACTTGAGTCTGGCTGACAGTGCCAGACCCTCCCCTCCCCTCTCTATAAAGGGGGAGAAAAAAAGAGGAAAAGGAAAAAAAAAAAAAAACAGAAAAATCTGAAACACAGAAGAAGAATATACATGTCTAGGACACAGTAAACACAGAAATTTCAAGAATGAAAAGCAAAATGTCACTTGGAACTAAAATGATCAAAACAAGTACTTTGTCAATTTGATTATTTCTTAGAAATAATTGAAACAAATGTGTACAGGAAAAAAGCAAATGCTGGCAATAGCTTAATCAAGAAATTGGCACAGGGGAAGAAGCAAAGGAAGATCTTGTTTGACAAGGGGACAGAAAGAAAAATAATTACAAGGAAAAAAGTAGTGATTTTTTTAGTGTGTAGAGACACAGTCTCACTTTATCGGTCTCAGTAGAGTGCTGGAGCATCACACAGCCCACAGCAACCTACTACTCCTGGGCTTAGGCAATTCTCTTGCCTCAGCCTCCCAAGTAGCTGGGACTACAGGCGCCTGCCACAACGCCTGGCTAGTTCTTTGTTTTTTGCAGTTCGGCCGAGGCTGGGTTTGAACCGCCACCTTTGATACTCGCTGAGCCACAGGCGCCGCTCCCCCCTCCTCCCAAAATCAGTATTATTTTATAGTTTCAACATATACTTACAACAAAAAGAAATCTTAAAAGGAGTAGAATGTTATAAAATACAAATAAAATATAAACACAAGAAATGCTGGAAATAATTGGGATATCCTCTATTACAGAATTTTATTTTTATTTTTTTGAGACAGAGTCTCACTTTCTCACCCTCAACAGAGTGCAGTGGCGTCACAGCTCACAGCAACTTCAAACTCTTGGGTTCAAGCAACCCTCTCACCTCAGCCTCCCAAGTGTGTTATGATTACAGGCAAGCCGCTGTGCCTGACCTAATAATTTTGCATCATACCTCTGTAAATATGAAATATCTTATACTTGCTTTATAATAGGTGATTGTGAGCATGTTATGCCAGAGCTCTGTTTTATCTAAGTTTATTTAAACAAACAAAATGTAGCAGTAGAAATAATTTAGAACATTCAATGGTCCCACTGGACTACACTAAAAATAGAGGTGCCAACCAATACCAGACTCCAAGAATGGTTTGTTCTTATCATAGAAAGATTATCAAAAGGTTCTGAAAAGTTCTGAGTTAAGAAAGACTTGAATAAGCTCAAAATTTTCAAAGCTGTGATATCAGATTCTGAGTTTTAAGATTAGTGTTAGAGCCTAGTAATGTATTGTATGAATGAACTTTTTTTTTTTTTTTTTGCAGTTTTGGGCTGGGGCTGGGTTTGAATCCGCCACCTCCGACATATGGGGCCGTGCCCTTCTCCTTTGAGCCATTAGCACCGCCCTTTTTTTTTTTTTTTTTTTGACGCAGTCTCACTATGTCACTTTCGGTAGAGTGCCATGGCAACACAGCTCAAACACTTGGGCTTAAGTGATTCTCTTGCCTCAGCCTCCCAAGTAGGTAGGACTACAGGCACCTACCACAATGCCCAGCTATTTTTTTTGTTGCAGTTGTCTTTGTTGTTTTAGCAGGCCTGGGCTGGGTTCGAACCCACCAGCCTTGGTGTAAGTGGCTGGCACCCTATCGAGCTATGGGCACTGCCTTGCATGAACAAACTTTTTAAAGTTGGTGACATAGGCTCGGCGCCTGTGGCTCAACGGGCTAAGGCGCTAGCCACGTACACCTGAGCTGGCAGGTTCAAATCCAGCCCAGGCCCACCAAACAACAATGACGGCTGCAACCAAAAAATGGCTGGGCATTGTGGCCAGCGCCTGTAGTCCCAGCTACTTGGGAGGCAGATGCAAGAGACTCGCTTGAGCCCAGGAATTGGAGGTTCCTGTGAGCTGTGATGCCATGGCACTCTACCCAGAGTGACAGCTTGAGGCTCTGTCTCAAAAAAAAAAAGTTGGTGACATATTAAAAAATAATCTGACAAATATACACCAAAACCTAACATGTACTACACTCAGCAGCAATAATGTATATAATATCTACATTGTTCAGCTAGAGCAACACAATGATGCTTGTTTCTCCACAAAAAGAGATCTAAAGGCTGAGTGTGGTAGCTCTTGCCTATAATCCTAGCACTTTCAGAGGCCAAGGTCAGAGATCATTTCAGGTCAGGAGCTCAAGACCAGCCCAAACAAGAGCTATAATCCATCTCTACAAAAAAAAAAAAAAAAAAAAAAGCAGAAAACAACCAAAAAATAGGAAATATTAGCTGGACGTGGTGGCAGGCACCTGTAGTCCCAGCTGCTCTGGAGGCTGAGGCAGGAGGATTGCTTGAGCCCAGAAGTTTGGGGTTTGGTGAGCTATGTGTAATGACACCACTGCACACTAACTAGGGCCACAGAGCAAGATCCCATCTCCAAATCAACAAAACAAAACCAAACCTGAAACATTAAACATATGAAATACTTAACTATGAAATAAATACAACAGGAGATTCTAAGAAAACCAAAGAGTATTCATATCCAGTATATGGAAGAATAAAAAAAGGCATAAGCACTTGTCCTACAACCATGACCTTGGATAAAATAATTTTGCCTCTTAATCTTATCAGTAAAATGAAGAGATTGCTAGATGACTTAAACTGTCTTTTGGCTTTAATTAACTATACTTTTTTAAGGTTATCAATTAGATTAATCCTTACAGGTAAGAAAGGAACCAGTACTACTACTTTACAGCTAAAAAATATATACATCCCAGATAGGGAATTTTAACTATACATAGTAAGATTCCACACAAGCATGAAGCAAATAGCATTTGTTCTCTAGCTTCATAGTCCCCTTGTCTGTAATCCAGAAATCAGGCAGAATCTCTGAAACCCAGTCACACCAGGTTAGCTGAGGCATGCCACTCTATAAGAGTAGCATCCACAGCTGCAGTCCAAGGACTCTGAAGAGGAATCTTTTTTTTTTTTTTTGAGACAGAGCCTCAAACTGTCACCCTGGGTAGAGTGCCATGGAATCACAGCTCACAGCAACCTCCAACCTCTGGGCTTAAGTGATCCTCTTGCCTCAGCCTCTCAAGTAGCTGGGACTACAGGCACTCGCCACAATGCCTGGCCATTTTTTGGTTGTAGTTGTCATTGCTGTTTGGCAGGCCCGGGCTGGATTCAAACCCGCTAGCTCTGGTGTATGTGGCTGGTGCCTTACTGCTTGAGTTATAGGTGCCAAGCCTGAAGATGGAATCAGACAAGCATAAATCCCACAACATAAGATACACTACCAGACTGGCCCTTTCCTCCCACGTTAGGATATGTTTAAAACTAGAAAAGCCACTCTAAAGTGAAGGATTAATCACTGTTTGTTTACCCTTTCTCCCTCCCCACCATACACAGAGCACCAAAATAAATGATCTTGGCTGGTCCCAGTGGCTCATGCCTGTTATCCTAGCATCTGGGAGGCTGAGGCAGAAGGATCTGTTGAGCTCAGTTCAAGATCAGCTTGAGCAAGAACAAGACCCAATCTCTACTAAAAGTAGAAAAAATTAGCTGGGCATCATGGCAGGCACCTGTAGTCCCAGCTACTCAGGAGACTGAGGCAGAGGAATCACTTGAACCCAGCAGTTTGAGGTCGCTATGAACTAGGCTAATGCCACGGCACTCTAGCCTATGTGACAAAAAGATATATGCTGTTTTTTCAAAAGCCTTCACCAACCAAGGGCATTTTATGACCATATTTCCTCCTCTGTTGGGAAAGTTAATGTCTATAATCTACTTCTTCCTAAATTAATGGAGGATTTAATTTCAGTGTGAAAAATGTGTAGATCATTTATAGCTATATACTTGATAGGATAATCTATTTAACCATTAGCTAAGACATATGCCCATCTATAAGTCACTAAACTGTCCTCATTAGTAAAGTGGTGAGTAATAAAAAGAAAAAAAGAAGAAAAGCAGTCACTAATCCAGCAAATATCTACCACTGAAAGCACTTAAGAACAGGATCAAAAGGGTTTCTGAAAAGATAAGACAGATTTCTTAAAATCTATGTACTCAAATTTATAATTAGCTTGGCTCTCAAAGTCAGTTTACTTTTTATTTGTTGGAGACAAGGTCTCTGCCACCTAGGTTAGAGTACAGTTGAGTGGCATTATTACAACTCACAGCAACCTCAAACTCCTGGGCAGAAGCAACTCTCCTGTTTCAGCCTCCCCAAGTGCTGGAATTGTAAGGATGAGCAACCATATTCACTCGAATTTACTCTTATTTTGGAAATAATTCAAATGAGGAATAGACAGAGATGAAGTTATTAGAGGCAAAAAGCTAGGTCCAACAAAACAAGGAACTACTACTGTCTCCCAAAGTAACTAAAATGTGCACACACATTTAATATGCATACCACTTAACATCCAAGTAATCTGAAGTAACGTAAGATATGCAACAGGGAAAATGTCTGAAGTCTGACAATTTGGGAACTTATCCTAGAAAACATACTACATAGTACCTCATTACTGAGTACCACTATGGTCATCTTCGAGGTACTCCCCTTGGGAATCTATGCACTGATATCAGAAGCTAGTCTACCTTTCAAAGCCAAGTGTAGAATTCTTTCTCTGGAATGACCATCAGAGCTGTCACAGTATGGCACACAAAAACACACAACAACAATCAATAATGGACACTATTCAGCCAGGTGCAGGAGCCCAAGCCTATAATCCTAGCACTCTGGGAGGCTGAGGAGGGTGGATTGCCTGAACTCAGAACTTGGGGACCATCCTGAGCAAGACTGTGAGACCCTGTCTCTAAAAATAGCCGGGTGTTGTGGCAGGTCCCTGTCATTTCAGTTATTTGGGAAACTAAGGCAAGAGGATCACTTGAGACCAGGCGTTTGAGGTTGCTGTGAGCCACAGCACTCTACCAAGGGCAACAAAGTGAGACTCTTTCTCAAAACAAACAAACAAAAGAACACCACTCGGTAAAACACCACCACATGTGGAAAGGAACATAGCTGTGAAACACTGATATACTAAGGTTATGAAACTTTACAGTGCTGTCAACAGTAAGCTCGCAGGGCAAATTTGCAAACTGAACTGTCAGACCTTCATACCATGACACCTCTGATGGTCATTCCAGAAAGAGTTCTAAAATTCCTCTCAAGGGTGGACTAGGCAATGGTTTCAGTGCATAGCTTCCCAAGTCAAGTACTTTGAAGGTGACCATAGTGACATTCAGCAATGAGGTATGTAGCACTTTTTTAAGGATATGTTGGAGAACTTTTTTTTTTTTTTTTTGTAAAGACAGAGTCTCACTTTATCACCCTCAGTAGAGTGCCATGGGGCGTCACATAGCTCACAGCAACCTCCAACTCCTGGGCTTAGGCGATTCTCTTGCCACAGCCTCCAAAGTAGCTGGGACTACAGGTGCCTGCCACAACGCCCGGCTATTTTTCTGTTTTACAGTTCAGCTGAGGCCAGGTTTCAGCCTGGCCATTTTTTGGTTGCAGCTGTCATTGTTGTTTGGCAGGCCCGGACTGGATTCGAACCCGCCAGCTCAGGTGTACGTGGCTGGCGCCCTAGCCCATTGAGCCACAGGCGCCAAGCCACCACAGCTATTTTTAGAAATGGGGTCTAGCTCTAGATCAGGCTGGTCTTGAACTCATGAGCTCTGGTGATCCTCCTACCTCAGCCTCCCAGAGTGCTACAGGTGTGAGCCACAGTGTCCGGCAAGGCATTTTTCTCTAATGGCAAAGAACTGAAAATAATGCAGATGTCTTAATTGTAGAGTATGCTATCTGTGTTTCTTTAAAAAGATACATAAATATAGGCTGGGCCTGCAATTCCAGCACTCTGGGAAGTTGAGACTGTGGATTGCCTGAGCTCAGGAGTTTGAGACCAGTCTGAGCAAGAGCAAGACCCTGTCTCAACTAAAAATAAAAAATACTGGCTCAGCGCTCATAGTACAGTAGTTACAGCGCCAGCCACATTGGGTTCGAACCCAGCCCAGGTCAGCTAAAACCATGACAACTGCAACAAAAAATAGCCAGGCATTGTGGGCAGGAGCCTATAGTCCCAGCTACTTGGGAGGCTGAGGCAAGAGAATTGCTTAAGCCTAAGAGCTGGAGACTGCTGTGAGCTGTGATGCCACAGCACTCTACCAAGGGTGACATAATAAGACTCTGTCTCAAAACGTAATAAATAAAATAGGCTCAGTGCCTGTAGTTCAGTGGTTAGGGCACCAGCCACATCCACAAGGGCTGACAGGTTGGAACCTGGACTAGGCCTGCCAAACAACAATGACAAATAGCTGGGCGTTGTGGGCGGGCGCCTGTAGTCCCAGTTACTTGTGAAGCTGAGGCAAAAGAATGGCTTAATCCCAAGATTTTGAGGTTGCTGTGAGCTGTGACGTCACAGCACTCTACCTAGGGCAACATAGTGAGATTGTGTCCCCAAAAATAATAATAATAATAAAATAATAAGCTCGGCGCCTGTGGCTCAACGGGCTAAGGCACCAGCCATGTACACCTGAGCTGGTGGGTTCGAATCCAGCCCGGATCTGCCAAACAACAATGACGGCTGCAACCAAAAAATGGCTGGGCGTTGTGGCAGGTGCCTTTAGTCCCAGCTACTTGGGAGATGGAGGCAAGAGACTCACTTGAGCCCAGGAATTGAAGGTTGCTATGAGCTGTGATGCCACCGCACTCTATCCAGGATGACACTTTGAGGCTGTCTCAAAAATAAATAAATTAAAATAAAATAATAAAATAAATAAATAAAAATGAAAAAACTTAGGCAAGAAAATCACTTGAGCTCAAGAGTTGGAGATTGCTGTGAGCTATGATGGCAATCTAGCTCACAGCAACTTCTACCCAGGGCCACAGAGTGAGACTCTATTTCAAAAAAAAGAAAAACAAAGATACATAAACATGTATATTTGTATTTGCATAGCATTTTCTCTGGATGGATACAATGTATGAAAAATTAATAGTATTTATTGCTTCTGGAGAGGAAAAATGAGATATCAGAAGAGGGAAAAAGTATTTTCACTATTAATATTTTATATTGTTTGAAATATTTTCCCTAAGTGCTATAAATACATATAAATATATTATGTATTTCTGTACTCATTTAAGATTTGACTGAGCACGTGTGCTCATATTAAAAGTAGTTAATCTGTATAACACTGTTTTTTATATATATATTTATACATATTTTGTTGTTGTTGTTGTTTATTTTAAAGACAAAGTCTCACTTTACTGCCCTCAGTAGAGTGCCATAGCCTCAGGACTCACAGCAACCTCCAACTCCTGAGCTTAGGTGATTCTCTTGCCTGAGCCTCTGGAGTAGCTGGGACTACAGGTGCCCGCCAGAATGCCTGACTATTTTTGTTACAGTTTGGCTGGGGCCAGGTTTGAACCCGCCACCCTCAGTAAATGGGGCCGGTGGCCTACTCACTGAGCCACAAGCACTGCCCAGCACCATTATATTTTGTTTCAAAAATGGTAGCATATGTGCCTGACAAGGTGGTTCATGACTCTAATTCTAGCACTCTGGGAGGCTGAGGTGGGTGGACTGCTTGAGCTCCCAAGTTCGAGATCAGCCTGAGCAAAATTGAGACCCCGTCTCTACTAAAAAAGAAAGAAAAAAGAAAAACTGAGGCCAGAGGACCATTTGAGCCCGAGTTGGAGGTTGCTGTGAGCAATGATGCCACAGCACTCTATCCAGGGCAACAGGTTGACACTCTCTCAAAAAATAAAAAAAGATAGCATATGTACATGCCAGTTAACAAAAATATAGGAAAAAGCCCAAAAGTCAACCTACCAAATGTCTTTACTCCTGGGCAAAGAAAGTAAAAGGGTTGTTTTAAGGTTCAAATGTAATTCTGTAATTATCAGATTCTCCAAAGAATGAAACTAAATGTTACTTAGATGATTATTTTTAAAAGTTACAAAAAATTCAAGACCAAATTTAAGTGAAGAAAATTGTTAAGAATTGCCTCTGCAACCTCAATGCCCTCCAACACAGGCAGATACAGTACCCTACTCCTGCCTCTCTCTCTTCCCAGCTGCACGTCTGCAAGAGCTCTAGCAGGATTCAATGCCACTTAAGAAGTCTAAATGTTGTAGGCTGGGTGGTGGCTCACACCTATAATCCCAGCGCTCTGGGAGGCCAAAGCAGGTGGATCACTTGAGCTCACGAGTTCCAGACCAACCTGATCCAAAGAGAAGATCTTGTCTCTAAAAATAGTTGGGCCTTGTGGTAGGCACCTGTAGACCCAGCTACTTGGGAGGCTAAGGCAAGAGAATCCCTTGAGCCCAAGAGTTTGAGGTTGCTGTGAGCTATGACACCACAGCACTTTATCAGGGGCAAGTAAATAAGACTGTCTCAAAAAAAAAAAAAAGATATAAACCTATCATTGTTAGTACAACGGTAAAAGAAAAAAGAGGCCAGGCACAGCGGCTCACATCTGTAATCCTAGCACTCTGGGCGGCCTAGCACCGAGCAGGTAGATTGCTTGAGCTCAGTGTCCCTGAACAAAAGTGAGACTCTGTCTCTAATTAAAAAAAAAAGAAAGAAAGAATATAATCTTACCTGTATATAAATATTTTGGTTGTAGCTCTTTAAGAATTTAAATTACAAAAAAAATAAATCTTAGGCAGTGCCTGTGGCTCATGAATAGGGCACCAGCCCCATATGCCTAGGGTGGCAGGTTCAAACCCATCCCCGGCCAAACTGCAAAAAAAATAGTCAGGTATTCTGGCGGGCACCTATAGTCCCAGCTACTCGGGAGGCTGAGGCAAAAGAATCGCCTAAGCCCAAGAGCTGGAGGTTGCTGTGAGCTGCAATACCACAGCACTTTATCCAGGGTGACAAAGTGAGACTCTGTCTCTAAACTAAATAAATAAATAAAATAAATCTTGTTGGCTGGCCCAATAGCTTACAATGTGACTCTGGGAGGCCAAGGCAAGAGAATCGCTTAAACTCAGGAGTTTGAGACCAGCCTGAGCAAGAGCCAGACCCCATCTCTACTAAAGAGCACCTATAGACCCAGTTACTCATCCCTGTTACTCAGGAAGTTAAGGCAGAAGGACCAAATGATCCCAGGGGTTTGAGGTTGCTGGGAGGTAGGATGATGCCATGGCACTCTAGATTCTTTCTTAAGAAAAATCTTGTTGGCTCGGTGCCTGTGGCTCAACGGGCTAAGGCGTCAGCCACGTACACCTGAGCTGGTGGGTTCGAATCCAGCCTGGGTCCGCCAAACAACAATGACAGCTGCAACCAAAAAAATGGCCGGGTGTGTGGCAGGCGCCTGTAATCCCAGCTACTTGGGAGGCTGAGGCAAGAGACTCGCTTGAGCCCAGGAATTGGAGGTTGCTGTGAGCCGTGATGCCACAGCACTCTATCCAGGGTGACAGCTTGAGGCTCTGTCTCAAAAAAAAAAAGAAAAATAAAAATCTTGTTTATATCCATGGTTCTCCAATATATATAATACTATACACATATTTACTCTCACTTGAGATCACACTATACATGCTGTTTGGTAACCTGATTTTTTTTTGGGGGGGGCTTTGTCTCAAATATCTTTCTATTTCGATATATTAAACATAAGAGTTACACGGCATTCTATCATATGAACCATAATTTAACCAGTCCCCTACTGTATATATTGCTATTGCCAAATTTTGATATATCATAAGAAACACAACTTATTTGCATCATAAAGGTTATACAAACTATACAAAACCAACAAAAAGTAACCCCAAATATAACCACCCTCATACTGCTAGCATTCTTTCATCCAAATAATTACTTACTGAGCTCCTGCTACATGCCAGGGTTTTTTTTGTTGTTGTTATTGCAGTTTGGCCAGGGCTGGGTTCAAACTCGCCACCCTGGGCACATGGGCCAGCACCCCACTCACAGAGCCACAGGCACCACCCTACATGCCAAGTTTTTGTTTGAGCTTCCCCTTCTCCTTTGTTTTTTGTAGAGATGGGATCTCATTATGTTGCCCAGGCTGGCTTCGAACTCCTAGGATCAAGTGGTCCTCTTGTCTTGGTCTCCCAAAGTGTTGGGTTTACAGACATGAGCCACTACACCTGGCCTGGGATTTTCGTTACTTTTATTCCACAATAATTAATTTTTCAGTACTACTTGTTTTTAAAACCTAGTCAAGTGGAAAAGTAAGAAGAGGAAAGGAGTAGAACAAAGAGTTCAATCTTTAACTAACTGTGAACTACCTTTGTGATAACTACCTTCAGACCAGTCAGTACCATGCTTTTAAAAAACCTTTCTCATGGGGCTTGGTGCCTGTGGCTCAACGGGCTAAGGCGCCAGCCATGTACACCTGAGCTGGCGGGTTCGAATCCAGCCCGGGCCTGCCAAACAATAATATGGTGGCTGCAACCAAAATATGGCTGGGCATTGTGGCGGGCGCCTATAGTCCCAGCTACTTGGGAGGCAGAGGCAGGAGACTCACTTGAGCCCAGGAATTGGAGGTTGCTGTGAGCTGTGATGCCACAGCACTCTATCTAGGGTGATAGCTTGAGGCTCTGTCTCAAAAAAAAAAAAAAAAAAACTTTCTCATGGGCGGCACCTGTGGCTCAGTGTGTGGGGTGCTGGGCCTATATACCAAGGGTGGTGGGTTCAAGCCCAGTCCTGGCCCAACTGCAACAAAATGGCCAGGCGTTGTGGCAGGCGCCTGTAGTCCCAGCTATTCAGGAGGCTGAGGCAGGAGAGTGGCCTGAGCCCAGGAGTTGGAGGTTGCTGTGAGTGGTATGATGCCATGGCACCCTGCCGAGGGCGATAAAAATGAGACTCTGTCTCTACAAAAAAAAAAAAACTTTCTCATAACAATTTGTTAGTTAGTACAGTCTTCCTTTACCTTTTTATGGGTTTCTGTGTATTACTTCCAAAATGGGATGTGAGTTTATTTGTTAGCCACGTCTCTAATGCTCAACAGATTTTGTGATAAATTTATCCTACCTTCCTCATCCTAAATATTTCAATTTAGTTCTAACTTTTATACTGTCTGGTGGTGATCACTATTCAGTTAAATGCAAATATATATAATGACCAACTACTTCTAAAGTCTACAATTACTACTTTACCTCCATATAGCCCATTAAGCTTACAAACACATTTCCCACCCTCTCCCAACCAAACAATTCTTCATTTACCTGCCACAAGCCTATGTATTTTACAAATGAGAAAAGGGAAACCCACAGAAGTCACCTCTAATGGACTTGTTCAAGGTCACATAGCTATTAAGCTGCATGGCCAGGCTTTGATGCCCTAATATGATTAAAATAGGATCAGTGCCTGTAGCTCAGCAGCTAGGGCGCCAGCCACATACACCAGAGCTGACAGGTTTGAATCCAGCCTGGGGCCTGACAAACAATGACAACTAATATGATTAAAATAAAATTTTATGCTTCTTTGTTATCTGTTACACCTAATGAGTCTTTTCTTTAGAAAGCCTTTCCCAACATCTTTCATCAATCCTTGTAATTTACCATCCCTCTTTGCACTCTGAACACACTTTTATCAGAGCACCAACAACACTTATTTATATGTTTCTTATCCTATAAGTCTGTTTAAGACCCTTAGGAAAAAAATCCTTTCCTTATTTATCTTTGAAATCCAGTTCTTAGTGCAGTGCCTGGCACAAAGTAGAAAGGGAAGTATTTAAAGTATAGAATGAGGGGACAGGCACAGTGGCTCATACCTGTAATCCTAGCACTCTGGGATACCAAGGAGGAAGGCCTGCTTGAGCTTAGGAGTTCGAGACCAGCCTGAGCAAGAGTGAGACCACATCTCTACTGAAAATAAGAAAATGTAGCCAGGCATTGTGGTAGATGCGTGTAGTCCCAGCTACTTAGGAAGCTGAGGCATGAGGACCGCCTGAATCCAGGAGTTTGAGGTTGCTGCAACAGAGTGAGACTGTCTCAATTGAAAAAAAAGAAAAGTTAAGAATAGTTGCTTTTGAAGAATTATCTTAGGAGCCACAAGGTCCAGCTTAGGATTCAGCCATTTTATGACTCTGAGTACTTAACAACTTAAATTCAGGGAAGGAGAAGGAGAGGGTTAACAGAATCAGTATAAATGGTTAATTATGCTTGAATCAATGTGATATCTGTTTCCAAAGTTCTGTTTTATAAAATTTATTATATAGTTTTAGACCCAATTTTGTTCATTGCTTCCTCTTTTCTTTCAAATCATAACCCTTATAATTATTGGAATAGTCTTGATGACAATATTTCTGACTTGGTTCAGATATCTAAAATTGCCCATAAAGCTGTCTTGTGCATGTCAGGTATGTACCATCTAAAATCCATAGTAAAATACAACAGGGACAAGGTAAGGAGGTAGATAGTAGAGCTATCATAGCTCAAAAGTACTAATTCTAAAATGTTTTTACTGTAGTACCTATACAAAGAGCACTTCCTGCTCATAGGCACTCATGCCTCTTTTTTCTTTTTTTTGGTAGAGACATTTGAGTCTCACTTTATCGCCCTCGTTAGAGTGCCATGGCGTCACACAGCAACCTCCAACTCCTGGGCTTAGGCGATTCTCTTGCCTCAGCCTCCCGAGTAGCTGGGACTACAGGCACCCGCCACAACGCCTGTTTTTTCTGTTTTGCAGTTCGGCGAGGCTGGGTTTGAACCCGCCACCTTCGGCACATGGGACCGACGCCCTACTCGCTGAGCCACAGGCACCGCCCTCATGCCTCATTTGGTTGAAAACTTGTCTTATGGCTGGGCGCCTGTAGCTCAGTGGTTAGGGCACCAGCCACACGCTTCAGGGCTGGTAGGTTCGAACCCAGCCTGGGCCTGCTAAACAACAACAACAGCCAGGTGCCTGTAGTCCCAGCTACTAGGGAAGCTGAGGCAAGAGAATCACTTGAGTCCAAGAGTTGGAGGTTGCTGTGAGCTATGACACCACCGCACTCAAACAAGGGTGACAAAGTGAAACTCTCTTCAATAAAATAAATAAATAAATAAAAGAAAACCTGCGTTAGCTGGTTATACAGTTTGTGTTCTGTATAGCTGTACAGAATATGTCTGTATTCTGTACAGTTTTCTGTTCCAAAAACGTGGATTTGTTTTAATATAACAATGTTTTTAATTACTTATCAGTTAAATTACTAAACTCACTGACCTATCAGTGAATATAATTAAAGCTCCAAGAAGATGGGTCATATTTACTTTGTGACTCCAAGTACCCCGAAATCCCTATCACCCTGAACACTGAGAAGTATGCATATCCCATTTTGAGAAATAGGGATATAAACAATTAAGCTAGCCATAACACTTAAAGTGATCAACATGTTCCTATAAACCCATTCACTAAATTCTTATAGCTAGATATTACAACAGTTTTTCATATCAGTATTGTTTCCTTTTTCAGCAGCTTATTAGTATACACTCAGTGTCCACACTCCTAAAAGACTCTGGAGGGAACAAATTATTTCTGGAGAGACAGAATACTACCATACAAACTTTGTCCTTCCCATCTAGCAAGATACCACGCTGGGGCTTGGCACCTGTTGCTCAGTGGTTAGGGCGCCAGCGGATTCGAACTTCGGCCTGCTAAACAACGATAACGATAACAACAACAACAAAATAGCCAGGCATTATAGTGAGCGCCTGTAGTCTCAGCTACTTGGGAGGCTGAGGCAAGAGAATCATTTAAACCCAAAAGTTTGAGGTTGCTCTGAGCTGTCACATCATAGCATACTACCCATGGTGACATAGTAAAACTCTGTCTCAGGCAGCGCCTGTGGCTCAGTCAGTAGGGCACCGGCCCCATATACCCAGGGTGTCGGGTTCAAGCCCAGCCCCGGCCCAACTGCAACAAAAAAATGGCTGGGTGTTGTGGCGGGCACCTGTGGTCCCAGCTGCTCAGGAGGCTGAGGCAAGAGAATCGCCTGGGCCCAGGAGTTGGAGGTTGCTATGAGCTGTGTGACGCCACAGCACTCTACTGAGGGTGACAAAAAAAAAAAAAAAAAAAAGCAACAACTCTGTCTCAAAAAAAAAAAAAAAGGAAAGATACCACTTTGGTCCATTTGGAAAATGAAAGGTTTGAAGAATAGCAAAGCTTCCATTCCTATTCCCTCCTCCTCTATAGCTGCTCCAGGCACAGCTTATAAGAAAAATCTTATTCACTTACATGATTCATTTAGATAAACTTATCTAATCTTGGCATTTATAATTTCTACCACTATACTTCTTTTAGCCATTACACAAGTACAATTAAATTATCTTCAGATTTATCAGAAAAGATGTGCTTTCTGATAGCCTGAGAAGAAATAATTTTTATATTAGAACCCTACTTTCTTGTTTACAAGATCCCAAAGCACAGCAGACCCTAATATTTATAAAAAGCCTATTCCAAATTCCATATAACATCTATTATATTTTATTGCAGAAATTATAGGCTAAAGTAAATTGATAATGACTATCGCAATCTGATACAAATATGGGCCATCAGCTAAGCTAACTCAAATTAATTAGGACAATTTTTATCCAGGATAACAGCTTCCCCAAGAACAGGATTCCATCTGTTTCTCATCAAAATTACAAATTGCCATAGGCCATGGACTTTTCAGGTCATTCTCCAATAATCAAAATATTTATTCCAAGAGTGTCTACTGAAAAGCAGCCACCATTTCCTAGGGTATTCCTGTGTACATACTTAGAATAGTAAGTACTTAATGCTTCATACACACTCTTATTTACTCTAAAAACAGCCTCTGAGATTGACAATATTATTCTCACAAATAAGGAGACTGTAGGAATAGACAGGCTAAGTAACCTGCCCAGCCATCTCCCAGCTAAAATGTGGTAATATAGTTTCAAACCCAGGACTCTGATTATAAAGGCTGTACTCTCAATCACCTGATGTCCTGCATCTACACTCAAGAATTATCCAGCAAATCTCCAATCCCAGGAGAGTTGTATTACTCTCATTTAAGACCGAGAAATGAAAATAGCACTTACTTCCCCGTGGCTGCAAAGTCAGTTTGAGGAGGGAAAACAGAAACCAACTCTCAAGCCCCTGGTCAGCAATCTGTCCACTAGTGCATCTTGTTTTTTGGCTCTAGATCTGTGATCATTCTGAAAGAGAAGCAGAAATCATTTTATGAAACATTAAACTCACACAAATGCACATATAGTACAAAAAATAAAATGAGGGCAAACTGAAGACTGATAAAATTAGGAATGAAACAAAAAACCTATTAATACATTATGTCACTAACTAAACTATTCCATAAATGTTCATCAAGCCAATTACAAAACATTCACTTATTTTTTCTAGATGTTTGTTGAATATGTAAAGGTTTGTTGAGTATCAAAATTGCACTCTGTTACAATCTTGCAACCAAACAGCATACATATTCAAACTACCAAAAAATTAATTTTTGTAAGTACAGTAATAGCCCTAACCCTTTTACCAGCTTATTTCCTTATCTTCAGCAAGTAGTAGTCTTATTGATTTAGTTTACACCAAGAGTTAAGACTATACTTTGCAGTTTAATAAGATAACTATGGGGGAATCTTTCATTGGCCTTTCAAAATCCTACAAGAACAACAATGAAATTTATCTTTTTCAGTCAAATAATGGAATACCTTGTCAGCTGACATTTTTCTTCCTAAATTACAAAATGAGCTGTCAAGTTTCAAGGAATGGTAGAGTGGAACTTAACACTATAGAAAAAAAGAAACTCCCAACTGAAATTACTAAATTTGAATTAAGTATCCCAGGTGGCACACATAGCACAGTGGTTACAGCGTCAACCACATGCACCAAGGACGGCGGGTTCAAACCTGGTCCAGGCCAGCTAAACACACATGACAACTGCAACGAAAAAATAGCCAGGCACTGTGGCAGACACCTGTGGTTCCAGCTACTTGGGAGGCTGAGGCAAGAGATTTGCTTAAGCCCAAAGAGTTTGAGGTCGGACGGCACATATGGCTCAGGGGGTACGGCGCCAGCCCCATGTACTGAGGGTGGTGGGTTCAAACCCAGCCCCAGACAAACTGCAACAAAAAAATAGCCAGGCATGGGCAGAGCCTGTGGCTCAAAGGAGTAGGGCACTGGCCCCGTATGCTGGAGGTGGTGGGTTCAAACCCATCCCTGGCCAAAAACTGCAAAAAAAAAAAAGCCAGGAGTTGTAGCAAGCACCTTTAGTCCCAGCTACTAGGGAGGCTGAGGCAAGAGAATCATGAAAGCCCAAGAGCTAGAGGTTGCTGTGAGCTGTGATGCCACGGCATTCTACCAAGGGCAATACAGTGAGACTGTCTCAAAAAAAAAAGTTTTAGGCGGTGCCTGTAGCTCAGTGTGTAGGGCGCCGGCCCCATATACCAAAGGTGGTGGATTCAAACCCGGCCTTGGCCAAACTGCACCAATAAAAAAATAGGCGTTGTGGCGGGCGCCTGTAGTCCCAGTTACTTGGGAGGCTGAGACAAAAGAATGGCCTAAGCCGGGCTTGGCACCTGTGGCTCAAGCGGCTAAGGCACCAGCCACATACACCTGAGCTGGTGGGTTCGAATGCAGTCCAGCCCCGCCAAACAACAATGACAGCTGCAACCAAAAAATGGCCGGGCGTTGTGGCGGGTGCCTGTAGTCCCAGCTACTTGGGAGAGAGAGGCAGGAGACTTGCTTGAGCCCAGAAATTGGAGGTTGCTGTGAGCTGTGATGCCA
>CAUYON010084778.1:0-21964 GCA_963573935.1 Arctocebus calabarensis
CCTACTGAGCATATTAAGCACTCTAAGAGCCGAGATAGTTTCCTGAAACGTGTGAAGGAAAATGATCAGAAAAAGAAGGAAGCCAAAGAGAAAGGTACCTAGGTTTAACTAAAGCGCCAGCCTGCTCCACCCAGAGAAGCCCACTTTGTGAGAACCAACGGAAAGGAGCCTGAGCTCCTGGAACCCATTCCCTATGAATTCATGGCATAATAAGCAGATAACGTAGCGCACAGGAGTACCAGTGGACCCATGTTTTTAGGTGCAAGAACCTATTTATTCCACATGAGCTCATGGCATAATAGGTGAACAGCATAGCACACAGGATAACCAATAGACCCCATGTAACAGTGATACAAGGTGCTGGAATCTATTTCCCATGAATTCAAAAGTCAATCAACGCTTTGTCACATTCACTGTCAAGGCGCTTCCCTGAGCTACCGGAACCTCTTCCCTATCAATTCATGGCACGGTAGATAAAAATAATAGCTACTGCTACTGTAAAAATGTTTCTTGTTCATTCACTAAGAGTGTGATTTTTTTTTCCCCCAAAGAAGTATTAAAGCAAATTTTAATGTGTCATAAAAAATAAATAAATAAATAAAATGTCCTCAGTGATTTTACCCTTTCAGTGGGAATGAAATGGTTGGTGGGGAGGGAACGGGCAGAGTGGTAAACACCATCGCTGGGTTCCCAAGGTGTCCCAACAATTGCTTTTGTTTTTTCTGGGGCCACCTGGTTATTTAAAAAAAAAAATTCTTATAAAATATCTTTAAAAAATAAAATAGGAAACTGACATTACCCACAATCCCACAACCCAAGAATAACCATTAGCATTTTTAAATACTTGCTTCAGCCTTTCGCTGTGCGGGGTGTGAGTGCAGGTGTGTTCATCCATGTTGATTTCAATACTTTTTATGCAACGAATAGGGAATAAACAGCTAAATTTATGTACATAATTAAGGTCATAATGTATGCATACTTTCACATCCTGCATTTTTCGCTTAACATGATATTGTGTTTCTCCATGTCCTTCTACTCATCAAAAACATCATTTTAATAACTTGTACTGTGATCATCAATGTGAAAGAGGCCCCTGGTGAAAAACTGTAACATACAGAACTGTATTTTGAACACAAACAGATCACTATCACTGTTTACATTTGTTATATTCTGTCCACTCAATTTTTTCCTATTCTCAAATTCAATGCATGCATGGGTCTGTCCATGTATTTTACATATATGTATTTTTACAGGTATGTATTTATACAGCTTTGCATCCCTCTTTTTTCACTGAAATTCTGTGATGTGTTTTTTGTTGTTTTTTAAATAGACTTTAATTTTTAGAGCCGTTTTCGGTTCACAACAGAATTGAGCAGAAGGTGCAAAGATTTCCCGTATACCATATGTGGTGAGTTGTTCTTGCGACTTAAATGTTAACTTTAAAAACCTCATCTTAAGGACGAATTAATATTGCATTATTCAGTATGCCACGTTTTCCCTCAGCAATATTCAATTTGGGGACATCTGGGTTGTTTCTAATGTTTAATATGATAAATAGTGCTGGAAAGAGCATCTTTCCACATAAAACTTTTTATCTGTCTCTAATGTTTTCTGGAAAGTTGGGGAAATTAATTAAAACTTTGGCTCAGTTTTATGGTGGGCTTAAAAGGCTGCCATTGCCCCTGTCCCCAGGGCACTTAGTGAATATTAAGATTCTCTTTAAATAAGCCAAGTGGTTTCTGTATTACTAGGATGCTTCTTGTGACGGAGCACTCACTACCAGTTGAGTCAAGTCTTTCCACATTTGGGTATCACCAACTCTTGGAGGCGCTTCCTTTTTTTTTTTTTTTTCTTGGCCGGGGCTGGGTTTGAACCCACCACCTCCGGCATATGGGGCCGGCACCCTACTCTGTTGAGCCACAGGTGCCGCCCACACTCGGAGGCTCTTTCTTACATCAAAACAGAATTTGCTGCTGTACAATGGCTACATTCTGAGGACATGTAGAACTAGGTAATACCTTTTCCATGGGTCTTCCAAAAGTTTCAATTATTTCTCTACTCTGTCCCTCCTCCAGGGTAGTGACTCGGAGCTCCCTTCCACGGCCTGGGTGTTGGGGTCCCTCCCCATGCTGGATCTTTTCCTCTGATACCCCTGGGCTGCTTACATCCATCTTGGAGGGAGGTTCAGCCTTTGCAGGGTGATCCCCTTCCCCATCATCCTTTCTCCAGCTACAAGTATTTAGAAAACGTACTTGTGATTCCTCTAAAACTGATGGGGTAGGGACATGCCACAGCCTCTCCCCGGGAATAGTAGTCACCCCAGGGTTAAGCTTGCCTACCACCTGTGCAGCCAGCACCCCTGGTTCTTGGCCCTAATCCATCCCTCATTGGCTGTGTGACTTTGGGCATGTGTCTGAACCTCTCTGGGCCACCGAGATTGTATGAAGGATGAAATGAGATAACATACCAGTGGAGGTCAGAGTTCACACCTGGTCTGGGCAGGCTTTGCACTCAGCGTTGGGCAGTCAACCCTGTCTGGTTGGAATTCCCCACCAGGGCAGGTTTGGGGCAACATGTAGGAAACGTGCAGCTCAGTGACCCCCTTGAGATCCTGCAGTGGCAAACTATCTAGTCCAGGGGAGTCTGTGAGGTCCGAGGTCTGGGTGAAACACCCTGTGATTTCCAATGTTCTAACAGTTTGCTGTACAGTGGGGAAGGGTGTGGTGGAGGGATGACCAGGCAGGACTGGGACACTCAGATCTACATATCTATAGCATCCCTGATGGGGATATGGGCATAAAAGCAGAGCTGCCCAATAAGTGGGCTGGCTTCAGGCAGGGCTGGTTCCAGGTCAACTCTGCTGTTGAGAGTAGGGCAGTCCGTACAGATTCGCAAGTGTATCCTTTTCAGACAGGAGCTCCCAGGCCTGGGATTTCAAGACCTGGGATCATCTCTAGAAATGGAACTAATCAAAGTTTAAAAATAAAAACAAAGCTGAACAAAGAAAATAGGATTGGTATAGCATTTCAATAGAAAAGGCAATTCTGTACACTGTTGCTGCAATTTGAACAGACATGAACACGAACACGTTTGTGAAGTGTGATTAAAATGTACCTTGGGGAGAGAAATGAAAGAATAGCTCTAAGCACTCTGGGGGCTCTGCTAACGGGTCCCGCCGCTCCCACCGGCTGCAGCCCCAATCCGGTGTCAGATGGCAGCAGCCCCACACAAAGGCAGCTCAGAGGCAGAGCCAGGGGACTGGGGCTCCCCTGCTCTCTCGACAGTCATCAGGATCACAGCTTAGGTGACATCAGGGACAAGCCATGTCAGGAGAGAGGACACCCACTTAGACTTCATTAACTCAGAGCATTCGGATGGAGCTCATGAGACTTTAGTAAACAAAGGTGTGTAAAAATCTTCCCACCACTGCTGATTTCCATTTTCTTTTTTTTTTTTTTTTAGAGACAGAATTTCACTTTATCGCTCTCAGTAGAGTGCCATGTCGTCACAGCTCACAGCAACCTCCAACTCCTGGGCTTAGGTGATTCTCTTGCCTCAACCTCTGAGGAGCTGGGACTACAGGCGCCCTCCACAATGCCCAGCTACTTTTTTTGTTGTTGTTGCAGTTCGGCTGGGGCTGGGTTTGAACCCACTACCCTCGGTATATGGGGCCGGCGCCCTACTCGCTGAGCCACATTTCCATTTTCTCTCCTGGCTATTTCCGCAGCTGTTTTGGCTTCTGACATTCCTGTTTGTCCTCCACTACTGTGTGTGCTCCTCTGGGGCAACAAAAGTCCAAGAGACGAAGGATGTCACATGTGTTAACACATCCCGCTCTACCAACCCCCACATGCGGGCCCTTCTGGGCAAAGGGCTTCTCCCTGCCCTGCCCGTGGGATAAACTCCTATTCATCCTTCAAGACCCATGGAAAAGGGTGTCATCCATCCCCGCATGCCTCCCCAACCTGTCCCCAGGCCTATTGCCTCTCCTTCAATCCTTCCCCTCCTTCCTCTGTGCCTTTGTTCCCTTTGATAGTCTAGCCTACGTCTCTCCCAAGATATGGTCACACCTGGCTGCCAAGTACAGAGCTGAAGATGTCACGGTTACCGCATTTCCTCCCTCTATGGGCCTATATTCTTCTGTGAGGAATGAGTAGCCTGAGGCTGAGGTCAGCTCTACCACTGACTAGATTTAGGACCTTAGGCGGCTCGCCCTCCTCTGTGGGCCTCAGTTTCCCTATTTATAAAATGGGGAGTTTGGGTTCAATTGTCTTTACGATCCTGAGTTGCTTTGACACTTTATGCCTCGCAGTTTCCGCATTAAAAAAAAAATGCCACTATTGGGACTGAGTTTTTAGCTTTGCGTTTGGAACGAGGAAGGTTGTAAGAGGACTATTGATCAGATAGACTACAACATAGGATTGCAAAGGCCTGGGCCGGACAGAGTCGATGGAAGTGGTGTTATCCGGCTGAGAGGAGAGCACGGGCTGCCTCCCTCTGAAAGGATCTGTCCTCCCCCACCAGAAGGAACACGTGAGCCAGTGTCAGGAAGTGTTCGAGCGGCAGCTGTCAACTAAATTTACAAAATGACACTCTTGGTCGGCACTCCTGGGGGATGAAAGGGCACAGGCCTGAGAAACAAAAAGATCCGAGTTGAAAATGACCGTGTGGCTTACTGAGACCGTCGACTTCAAGGTCCCATGCTAAGCCTCAGTTTTCTCATCTACAAAATGAGAGTAAAATAAAACCCCCTCTGAAGGCTTTGGTGAGAGTTGAAATAAATAATATTTGCAAAGTGTTTAGCCCAGTGTTGGCACTAGCAACTAGTTGTGCTTGCTATTATCATTATTAGAGTTAGTATTGTTACTTTTTGCAAAACAACAAGAAGACCAGTTTGTTTTTGGTTTTGGTCTATTTTGGTGATCATCTTCATTGAAACACTCCCACTGAGGCAGGAATCCCTTTTCTGCAGGGGAGGATGGAGGTCGCCCCTTCCCAAGGAAACACAAATCTTTAAACAGACCACAAATCACCACCCAACAGCATGGGCAGGCCTGATTGCCAAAATTCAGATCCATGCTGGGTCTCCATTCCAATCTTTCCCCCAAGCAAGTCACCTAATTCTGGAGGCAGCCTCACGGCCTCCCCTCCTCCAAAGAGTCAACCAGGAGACAGCACAACCCTCTCTGAAAAGCACAAGAACGTCTTTTCTCATAGTGGACAGAACCTCGTCCTGAGCTCACGGGGAAAGGAAGGATGTTTACTGCATGGTGCGAGGGCCCACCAAGGGCTGGGGAAGTGACCTATGGAGATGGAGAGCCCCCCGATGAGCTGAGAAGGGCATTTGACCCCCCCAAACAAAAGAAAGCAGCCAGGTGAATTTACCATCACAAATCACCCAAGCGACTCTTCTCAATTCTGAAGTATTAAAAGTCAAATCTCCTTTTCCAGTTTATTCAAGAGCCCTCAGATTGGGGTTCTTTTCTCAGAGGAAAGAAATGAAGATAAAGACGTGTTTTGTTCTCTCCGACTGAAGCCCACACTTTCTACTGTCCAGGAACACCGCAGTTCCTATTCTCTTAAACATCTTTAGAAAATAAAGTTTGTTGCGTTGCCAGGTGATCACATGAGCTCGACAAGTGGGTAAAAGCTATTTTGGCCCTGGGCACTCCCTGTTAATGTACCAGGATAGCTGAATTCTTGAAAAAGCATCTCTCCTCTTGCTTTTTCTTTTGGTTACTACAGTAGTCACAGTATGACTCAAACTTAATTTTATTTGAAGGCGGTTTGTTGACTGAACAAAGATCTAGGTTAGAGAATCCACAGAGAAGCACTTGGACTTTTCATTTTGAAAGTCTTGGTTAAGATCATGAGCTTTGCCACCAGGCCAGGGGTTCTTAGGCCCAGTGACACATCAGAACCACCCGGGCAGCTTTAAAAAATAGCAATTCCAGACTCCTACCCCGAGGCAATTAAATTGGAATCTCGGGATAAAGGATAAAGGACACAGAGGAAGTAAGCCAACAACGCCCTGCTTCCCAGGGAGAAGCTGTCTGATGGGAACAGGTCCTCATCCTCACTGGGCCTCACTTTCCCCATCTGTGAAATGGGAGAGACCACGAGCCACTCTCATTGGGGTGTTGCAAATATCACAGATGTTAGTGATAGGATCAAACCCCGCCCAAACAGGGTGGACCCCCCTAAAAGAATCAACCCCCTACCCTCTCCCACTGGATGTCCTACCTAAGAAAGGTGGATGTGTCAACCTTCTACCCCACCCCACCGGCTGTCTCACCTGGGAAAGGTAAATGGACCAACCCCCGCCCTTACAGCAGATGTCCAACCCAGGAAAGAGAATGACCCGACCTCCACCTTCCTGACCTTTAAAACCCCCATTCGCCATTACCCACATGTGGATTTCTTCCTGGCCCGGTTGGAAATCTCACCCCACCACACCTAGGTGGAATAAAGCCATTTGAGTCCCACAAACCGGGCCCCCGTTTCCCTTTTGTCTCTAACCTCGGAATAATCTTTCATCTTTGGCTCCGTAACCTTTCAGTAAGCTCGTGTGAAATGCTTACTTCACACACATATGGCCCTTCCTAAGACGACATGGGTGGCAAAGCTGGCACTGGACAGTGGGAACCTCCCTGCCATCCTTTCATAGTTAGGAAACTCTCTCATCACAGGCAGCGTGAAGCAGGGCCCCAGTGCTCTCATCTGTTAAATGGGTCAATAATAGTATCTACCCCAGGAAGTCATTTCGAAGATTCAAATGATGTCAGTTACACGAAGCTTAGCACAATGTGTGATATATAGTACACACCAACACACATTAGCTCTCAGGATTGTAAATACATCGGAACTTAGAGGAGCTATCCTATAACACAGGGATGAGTGCCCCATGGTAGAGACGATAGGTTAAGTGACTCTTCAAAGGTCCCCAACTGGTAAGCAGAATGCCCGAGATTGGAATCTCTGAGTGGTTTTCTCCAACACCTGTGTTTTCCCCTCTTCTTCAACTGCCATTGTGATATGAGCTTGGTTGCTTTCTCAATGAGGGCTAAAGCTTGGCATCTGAAGCCTTTAAAGTTGAGCTTAAATCAGCCACCTCCAATCTTATCTCCACATACACCCTCTGTTCCTGGGATGGGTGCTGGGCATTCTCACCTTTGGGCTTCAAGTCACACTCTTCCTTGGACCCAAATCCTTCTCTTCCTCCACGGCCTGGTTCAGATGGCCACCTACCCCCCGCACTCCCTGCTGCCAAAGTTTTTGCTTCTCATCTGCCGAGGCCCAGCAGCACTTGGTCAGTTTTCTCGGTGCCTCAGATATTACTGCATCTTGCTTACGACATCTCTCTCCTGCCAGACGGTGGGCTCTCAGGAGCTAGAATTTGTCCTAATCATCTCTGCCCTGGCTGATCTCCTTAGCAACTCAGCCTAACGCCTTCCATTTTTATGTAGGATCAGGTGAGAAACACAGGCTTGTCACAAATCAAACCATTTGACTCATGAGATGCCATCGAGACCCTTGACATTCTTAATTGTCAACAAGATCTGGCTGTGAAATGTTTGGCAAAGCGTTCACGATGAGTTTTTGACAGTCATGTTGGAAATTCAGGGCGGCAGATGGGTGTGGTTAGCCACAGATGGCTCCAAGCACAGTTTCGCTGTTTATGTATCTTTTAAAACTACGACTTTATATTTACGCCCGAAGAAGGGAAATAATTCAAAATTAAGTTGTGCTCTTCGGGGAGTCCTGTGAATGTTTCTCAATGAGAAGCAAATTTAGGATTTTAGACAGGGCCCTGGGGGGTAGCCAGAGCCTGGGTGTTAGTCTCACCTTTGTCACCACCTGGGGGTGACCTCCAGCAAGTGAATTCCTCTCTTAGGGGCTCAGTTTGCACAACTGTCAGAGGAGGAAGTTGGCCTGTAAGGTGTACGGTGTCTACTCTGGGTCCCACATTCCAGAATCATTGAATGCCAAGTCAGTGGCATTTGCAAACTCTGGTATTTATTCTTCAGGACCCTGAGAGGGTGGGAAAGCTTTGAGTGTTCTTGCCCCTAGAGTGGCCTCTGTGGGTGGCCAAAGGCCTGGACCAGGACCTCACCCCTATGTTGTCTGGATTCATTTGACAGCTGCACAGATTCTAAACTGTCCTTGCAATAAGGAAAATGCTATCCCCATAGGGCCTAGGTTTAGGGGAAATACAGGGTGGCCATGAAGTTTGTGTGTGATTTAAAACAGTGTGCAATTAAATTGCACATGAACTTTATGGACACACTGTAGATCACGTTCTATTTGCTTTGCAGAAACACATCCAGGACTTAGCTATCTTTTGAATCCCCAGGAGATTCCTAAATCTTGGATCTTGGAGATGGGTCCATACAACTCATTTTGTGGATGGGGAGAGTGAGGGCCAGAGAGGAGAAGGGACCCCCCAGGGCTGTAAAGAACAGTGGGGTAGAGCTGGAACCAGGGGTTATCTTACCATACACACTGTGCTGTGGAATTTAATGGAGGCAACTGAGGGAACATAGCCATGGTTGGGGAGAGAGCCTGTCCCTTCCTGCACTGGCGCCAGCCCCTCGTCCCTCCGGAGGTCTCCAGTCTGAGCTGGCAGGACATTGGAGATTGTCTTGTCCTGCATTCCCCATCCTGAGAGGAGCCCAAGGTGAGCCAGGGTTAGGAAAAGCTGCCTAGAACAAGGCACATCTTTCTAAAGGTCAGTAGGACCCAGTGGAGGTAACTTACACTCCACTTTTCTCCATGTAAACAAACTTGCATCAGGGAGAATGCTATAGAATCTGTTTGAATGACCAATGCAGTTGTCCACTGCCTGCCTCTCCAGGTCACAGAGCCACTCGCCTACCCCAGGAGGACACTAACTGGTAGGCTGAATATTTTTGCCTCCACAAGTTTCCTAAGTTGATATCCTACCCCACAGTGTGATGGTATTTGGAGGTAGGGCCTTTGGGAGGGGATCTAGGGTTAGATAAGGTCATGAGGGTGGGCCCCTCGTGCTGGGTTATAAAAAACAAGTGGAGACGTAGGACCTTGCTCTCCGCCACGTGAGGATATGAGGAGAAACCAGCCACGTGCAAACTATTAATAAGAAGCCAGGAAGCCAACCTCACCAGATGCCAGATCTGCTGGCACCTTGATCTTGGACTTTCCAGTAAATATAATATATATAATAAATATATATGTATTGTTTAAGCTACTCAGAGCTGGTTAAGACCCTAGTGTTGCACTGTCTGTTCATTTTATAAAGGAATAGAATGAAACCCAGAGAGGGCAAGTGACTTTTTCTAACCACACAAGACCTAGGCCGTCCTGCTGAATTATGATCTTTGTTTTTTCTGCCCCACACCCGTTCTAAGGGCCCCAGACATTCTCTCACCCTAACGAGTGCAGCTAGGAAGCTGGAGCCACTCCGCACATCTTCCAAGGCACTAGAATGTTCACAGTCGGGAGAAGTTGAAAGATTTCCTGTTTTTAAAAAGCCGAAATCGAAAAGTGCTGTCATTTTCTTTAAATACATTCTTTTGAATAAAACATCTATTCTTGATGCCAGCAGCAAGCTCCGAAACATGTTCGAGATGACATGATTGATAACAAGAAGGCTTTTTCAAGATGTTTCTAATTTCATCTTCCTGGTTAAAGAATGTGAACTCTCTAACATGATGTATGGCCTAATAAGAAGGTGTGCTCCAACCGAAGTTATTTATTTATGCTTCCATTTTTGACAGATGAATATTAACTACTGAGAAAATTGCAAAGCCAATTAGCAAAAGCTGAATAATGTCCATACGAGAACGTAAGAGTTAGAAAAGCAACTTACAACAGAGAAGTAGATGTGCCCTGCCTTCTTCTGGGAAGCTGTGGACAGGCCACAGGATGGTGGCTTCTCTCTGCCCCAGAGCAGATTCTGTGATCCCCAAGGAAGAGTGGTAGCTGCTGCTGAATTCCCTCCAGGGGAGACCAGAAGAAAAAGTGCCTGTCGCGCACAGCCTTCAAACACATGAAGAAATGTTCATTATCCGTCATCATCAGAGAAATGCAAATCAAAACTACCTTGAGATATCATCTAACTCCAGTAAGATTAGCCCACATGATGAAATCCCCAAACCAGAGATGTTGGCATGGATGTGGAGAAAAGGGAATACTTCTACATTGCTGGTGGGAATGCAAGCTAATACATCTGTTTTGGAAAGATGTTTGGAGAACACTCAGAGATCTAAAAATAGACTTGCCATTTGACCCTGTAGTTCCCTTACTTGGTATATACCCAGATGATCAAAAATCACATTACAACAAAGATATCTGTACCAGATTGTTTATTGCAGCCCAATTCATAATTGCTAAGTCATGGAAGAAGCCCAAGTGCCCATCGATCCACGAATGGATCAATAAATTGTGGTACTTATATACCACGGAATATTATGCAGCCTTAAAGAAAGATGGAGACTTTTCCTCTTTCATACTTACATGGATGGAGCTGGAACACATCCTCCTTAGCAAAGTATCTCAAGAATGGAAGAAAAAGTATCCAATGTATACAGCCCTAATATGAAGCAAATTTATACCTTTCATGTGAAGGCTACAACCCAATTATTGCACACGAAGATGGGGTAAGGGGAGAGGGAGGGAAAGGAAGGGAGAGGGTGGGGGGAGAGAGGATAAAGGGTGAGATCACACTTGAGGTCCATCTTTGAAGGGTCAGGAGAAAACTACTAAATGCAGAACACAAATGTTTTCACACAGTACATGAGAAAATCTCACGAATGTTATGTCGAACTGATGGATAAAAATTATCTCAGATTGTATATGAAGCCCGCACACTGTACTCCATGATTGAACTAATGTACACAGCTATGATTCAATAAAATATATATAAAAAAAAAGAAAGAAAAAGTGCCTGTCTGCCAATCCTATTAGCTGTCTCCAGCTCCCCAACTGTTGTCCTCTGGCCCTGAGGACAGATGAGGGACAACCAGAAGAGGCCGAGGAGCTCCCAAGATGGGCTGCACTCTCCTCTGCTTCTAGAAAAGTCTACCACAAGGGACATGGGGGTAACAAGTCCCCAGCCCCACACCCCTCATTTCCTCAGTCTTGCTTATTCTTCATGCTGATCGTTTTCCCAGGAGCTGCATGAAGCTACAAACAAAAGTCCATTTAGAAGCAAGACACACATTCAAGAAATATTTATTGAGCACCTACTATGTGCCAGGCACCAAAAATATAAAACTTGATCTGTTGGGCCTTCGGGACAGAGGGGACCCAGGAGACAGACACCTCAGCTCTGAGACAGTGTTGGAGCCTCCCACCCCCCCCCCAACAAATCAGCCTCATCGCTGAAGCTGAGAAAGGGAAGTGGCAGGACTGACAGCAGCTTCCAAATTTAACAAGAGGTTAATTTATCCCACACATGCTGCAAATGTTGTGTTATGCTTCTAGAAACAAAGAACAAACAACCTGAGATTTCACTTGGAGGCTGTAAATTATTCTTTTTCCCAGCACCCTGGGCACCAATCTGTCACCTTGCATTTTTTAGAGCATTGTTAATTTTTAATAATTTCTTGACAACTGCTTGCTTCATATTACAATAATGCTACCAGGGTGCAATTCAAGAAGGCAATGAATGGCCTTTGAAGTGTAGAAGGTGTAGAAGGAAGTCTTCTCTGCTCCTACCAACCTGCATATTTAGGCAATAATCAGATCCGCCTAAAAACTGACTTATAAGTTATTTTTTTCCATTACAAACAACTTACCTTTAAACGAAAATGCCAAAGCCACCAACTATGAGTAAAAACTTCACAGGGCTCTCATTTTCCTCTTGCCCCCTTAACATCCCTCGCATTATCCATGCACCTCGCTCAGGCATATGAATGAATGGGTTTTGCATGGAGACTCCCTGCTCACATTATGAAGATTCCAAGAAGAAGCAGAGATCACGTCTAAAGTTATAGAAGATTCCAAGAAGAAGCAGAGATCACGTCTAAGGTTATAGCATCCTAGCACATCTGAGCTGAGAGGAACCTCAGGGGAGATTCACGTTCTAATTCTTCATTTTTCTCATTTTTACAGAGGAGGAAACTGCTTCAGTCCACACAGGAGTAATAATCTCATGCCCAGGACAGAAATCCTATTCTCTGGGCCACTGGGCTATTTCCACCAAACCACTGCTGCCTGACTTTTTGGTTAGCCCACTTCCTGGCCCCAGTTATCCTTCTGGGATTTAATATTCTAAATAAACTATGCAGAATTTCCAGGGATGTTTTTGGAATCCGGTTGCAATGCAATCCGCGTGTGCAATGAATAACCTCAGAAATTATGCAATGCATAATTGCAATGCATTTTGCAATTCACGTGTGCAATGAATAACCTCAGAAATTATGGAGAATATGCTCACACATTGGATTGAGTATTGCCCCTATTAGTCCGTCTGGACTAAAATTTTTATTTTTTTTATTATTTTTTTTTTTTGTAGAGACAGAGTCTCACTTCATCGCCCTCAGTAGAGTGCCATGGCGTCACACTGCTCACAGCAACCTCCAACTCCTGGGTTTAGGCGATTCTCTTGCCTCAGCCTCCTGAGTAGCTGGAACTACAGGCACCCACCACAGCGCCTGGCTATTTTTCTGTTTTGCAGTTCGACCGAGGCTGGGTTTGAACCCACCACCTTCAGCATATGGGGCTGGAGCCCTACTCACTGAGCTACAGGTGCCGCCCTAAAATTTTTGATGTTGTTAGTGATCTGCCCTTACAGAATAAAGTACAAGGAATCGCAATTTCTCCCAATGGGTAAGTACGGAGTTTGCAAAGTTACAAACTGTTTTTCACAGCCAAATTGATTAGTTTCTATATCCTCACCTAACAAAATGCAAGAGGTCCACGCACTCGGTTTCAGCCCAAGGAATCCATCATTAAGTTTAATGCAAACATTGCTCTTCATTACTCAGCTGGATCGTCTTTGAGAGGAATTTCATTGTAATACGATTCAGAAGAACCTGCAGGATAATATTAAAACCATAAACTATGTAGAAGTACGCACGCTGGCAGGCACGAGAGATAAGTTGAGCACACCAAAAAGTTATTATCACCCCCCAAATTTAGTGTCACAAAGTGTAACTGCAACTCATGGTGTGAACGATCGGACTGTTTAGGCATCTTTATTTCTTGGCAGGAAAATAAAATAGTCTCCTGTCATGTCGGACCGTCTGAGTACACATTTTATATCAAAGACAACACAAATATGTAATTTTATATATTCCTGTACCCATCATTTTAGTACAAAAGGATTTCAAACTCAAATTAATACACTTGTTCAGCACGCTGTCTTTGAAAACCATCGCAGAGTAGCAAAGGAAGAATGTTACGGGATCCAAGCAACTTGTCTTGCCATTTTATTTTCTGTTAAGAATGAAAGAAAAAGAGCAGATAGTTATCATTGTAAGTCACTGTCTAAAGTCTGAAGAATTCTCCCTTTCATCATTGTAATTTGGTAATCAGCTCCATAACATGTAATTATCTGCTAGTGGGAAGTGAAGGGTTGTTTGTTTTTTTTTTTTTATTCTGGGATTTTCAAAGAAATCTGCCTGCCCAACTCAAGTTCTTGGCACCATCTTCTGGGTTTGAGGTTTCCTGGTTCACCTAAAGAAAGGGGAAATGATGCCAAAGCCTGCCCCCTCCCTCCTCTGCCTTGACCTTGCCTGGACCCACCTTACAGAACCCACTGTCAGCAGGTCCTGCCTTCCACCTGTCCTCACTACAAACCAGCATCCACCTGTATTGGACCACACACACATCCACCCCATTCCTTCAAAAATTCTCCTCTGTCTTTGAAGCCTCCCCTGCAGTGTCACCCCTCCCTTCTGATTGTGCCAATCAGCACAAAATCCCACTTTCAAGCCTCCCATCTCAATGCCAGGACACTCTCTTTCGATCCCACACTCTCCTCCTGTCCTCTCTCCCATCTTCTCTCCATTCAGGAGTCATCCTCACTCCAGTTCTAATCTTTCTCCTGTTCCTTAGCAACCCACTCAACCCTACCTCCACCAAAAATGCCCCTTCTAAAGTTACTGGAATCTCCTCCTCTTCAGATTTGGACATTGGCACATCCATGTCTGAGGTTCAGCTTTCAGAGTCATGGGTGGTTGTGGGCACTGTGTTCCTTCAGCATTTAGCACTCAGAGGCATGCAGACCCCGGGACTCCAACTACCAGCACCAGTGCATCTGCCTCTGGGCCTTTTCTGGCCCCTGGAGCACTCTCAGCTCAGACAGGTGGACCAGAAGTTCTGGGGAGAAGGAGCTAGTCCCCCCCCAGAAGCAGCTCTCGGCCAGTGATTAACAGGAGTCAGCAGATAAATGCCCGCTCCCTGCTCCTCTGTTGGGGATAACCTTAAGGCCTGCTCTCCAGCTTCTACTCCTTTGTTTTGACTTAATGCTTTCTTGGCCAGGAATTTTACAGCCAGAAGGAACAAAAACTGATCCCAGCTGGTTCAAGAAACAAGAAACAAAACTGGGAGGCCTCAGCATACAGACAAATCAGTGGACCAGGAAGATGCCTCATAGGCGAAGGCTGAAACAGGTGGCCCGCCGCTCAGCTGCGTGAGGGCACATATCAGAAGCTTGGCAAATGGGAATGCCTCGTGCAGAAGGTCACACAAGGATGTGTTAGACCCATAGACTCACAGATCACCTGACTCACATCCTTAATTCACAGGTGGGGAAAGGAAATCAGGGGAATTGACTTGCTTGTTTTTTTCCTGCCTTTAAAGATTGTTTCCTTAAGATTTACAGACCCGGCGATAAAGGAGGAAGGTGAAGTTTAACTGTCCCTTGATATTCAATTAGACGATTAGGAGTTACCAATAAACCTTCGGAATGCCAAAGCCAATGAGCACTCTTAGTTTTAATTTTGTGACTGCTTTCCTCATCAGGTGCCACTGGCCACTGCCCCTGGGTGAAAGCCTTCTGGTTTGGGTTCTATAAAATGACACATCACTGATTTTCTAGCAAGCAAGAAAGAAAGAAAGTGAAGGAGAAAGAACAAAGGGCAGAAGGGGAATGAGCTGGGGTAGTGGGTGCCCGCCCGGGAGGCAGAGCCCTCGGCAGAACTGGGAGCTCTGAGATGGGGGAGGGCAAGAGGGAGGAAAGGGTGAGGCAGAGAAGGGGTTAAGGTCCCATGGGGATCTATGGAGCAAGGGGTCCTTCTTGCGTCGTAACTGTGGCCACCTATAAGAAAAATACGGACTCCAACTTAGGTGCAAATCACATGGTGATGATTTATTACACCTGCACAGGCGGACCGCTGCCCTAAAGGGCAAACGGCTTCTGAGTGCAGTACAGGCTGATTTTTATACTCCTTTTGTGCTGATGTGGCAAAGCAAACATGTACAGAAATAAAACTGTAACTGTGGCCAGTTACAGGGCGGGGTTACAGTCAGGTAGTTGGCTCAGGGGCTACTGCATGGTGGCTCGGGGGGTTGTTGCATGGCGGTTGGCACAGAGTCAGCTTGGAAGGCTCAGTAGCTTGGGAAACTCAGTAACCTGGGAAACTCTGCTTGAGTGAGTTTCCACCATTGTTCTACCTATGGATAGGAGTCTTTGGGAACTCAGAGAACTTCCTCATTGTGAAAACTGTTCTCAGAATTAAATCAATAAGGGGGATTTGAGACGGATGGAGACTCAGGCTGAAACAGTTAGGGGTCTTCTTGCCAGTCTGTTACTACACTTGGCAGTAAGGGGACCCTTCCCATCATGCGCTTTATTGGTTTATCAGAGGCGTAGGCAGTCGGGGCAAAAAGAAGGAGGGGACCCACAAGGACTGTGGTAAATTCTTACAATTTTCTGTTGCCTGGGTATCATAAAGGTGTCACTTTCTCAGACCAGAAGCAGGGATCAGTCACCCTACATTTGCCCTGTTCTTTGTCTCCTCTGAGGTCCTCAAAGTGGTGGACCCAGGTATCTGCCCTATTTAACCACTCCCCAGTGACACCTACCTCTGGGTCAGCTGGATACAACTTATGTGACTCACCCCATTGACCACACACTCCACCTGGATTTAGCAGATATGCCACAGCAGCCACCCCTGGGCCACAGATGTGACTTCACAGAATCATTCATGCCTGCCATAAACTCACCAATTAGACCTCCCTGCAGGAAACCTGCCTCAGCCCACATTCCCCTCTCCTATTTCTCTCTCTCTCTCTCCCCCCCCATCTCTGTCCTGGACATCCATGCTCGACCAGCAGGTAGAAAAGGTGGGAACAACTACAATTGAACCCGCTGCCTTCCTTGGAGGGTCTTGGAGCACCCCCACCCCCCACAGCACAGCTCCCCCTCCAGGCCAGGAGCCAGGACAGAAAGACTGGAATTCAGGGAACTCCAGCCTGTTTGATTGGCTTTGAGTTTCTGGGTGTTTGCAAACCAGGAAGCCGGGCATTAATATTCTGTGATCTAGGCCAGGGATGGGCTTGTGGACCTGCAGAAAGTTGTGCGGCCCTGCAGAACGTACGCAGCCAGGACAGACAGACGGCTGCCCAACCCCAGGGCCCCACAGGGAGCTGAGGGCAGGGAGCTGCCAACTCACTCTGCTGCCAGGTTTCCCTATGGCGAGCCTCGACCCCAGTGCAAGCTCTGGGCCTTCATCTCCCCACTTATGTCAGGAGAGTTGATCCCCAAGGAGCCTCCTTTCTCTAATGTTGGATGGCTTGAGATTCCCGGTCAGGCCTGTGACCAGCGAGTAGGACCCCAGTGGATGTTCAGGGCTTGAAGGACCACAGAGTCCAGGGCTCGAGGAGAACCAATCCCAGGGCCCCTAAATACAGGCAACAGGGGAAAAACAGGGAATGCACTATCAGAATCAAAATATTTGAATTGTCTGAAAACAGGCCAAGATAGACTACAAAATGCATATTTCACATGTATCCCAAACCCCTGAAACTCATAGCTCAAATCCTAAACCAACAGAAACTAAACCAAGAGTGCAGCTCTTCAACAGACACAATTACACAAACGGGAGCAAGTCTTTTTTCCAGCAGCCTATTTTAATCAGAAAACCCATAAACATGTCCCCAAGGGAGTAAGAGGACCGAAGGGGGTTTAGGGCTCTGGAATCTTCCCAGTGACAGCACCGCCCAAGAATCTCCTGGAACTCACTCTCAACTCCCTGGGAGGAGAGAGGCCTGGTAACCGGAGCGGAGAGATCTGAGTGTGTCTTTGCACTTGCAGTAATCCCCTGTGCAGGCTGAAGAAACTGAACTCAAGGTCAGGAAGCTGCCAAGTGGCTGAAACAGGTTTCAAAGTCAAGGCCTTTGAACAGCAAACCCAAGTCTCAGCCCCTAGGTGAACCGTGGATGTGAATTTGGGCAATACTCCCTATAGTAGTCCAAACTGGGTCATTCATGGAAAGTTCTGAAGGTTCTGGGCACATGCCTCCCCTTTGAAACAGTCACCATAAAAGGAAGTTATCATGCTGATCCAAAAACACTCCCATCATGTTATCAAGGACAAAAACAGGGACAGAAGGAGCAAGGATGGCATAAGTTTATCCTTCAGATACCTCCAAGGTCAATGACAGGCACTGACTTACTCTCAGGAAAGAGCTGAAGAAGACACAGGCTGCCCAGAGTAGTGAGCTGCCCATGCTCCCCCAGGCTCACACATACCCCTTCACCACTCACCTCTTCTCTACACAGCTGGTCACCAAGTTCAGGCCTCAAAGTCTTCTCTGCCCCTCTGTGGAAATGCCCAGTACCCTTTCTACGCCTACGGCCTCCAAACCATCTTTAAAGATCTGCGGGCTCAGGAACATCTCTGCTTCCCACGTCATTGACTGTTTACTTGCCTCTTTTGCCATCTCTCTTTGGGCGTCTGGCACTGACTGTGTCCCCCTGTGACCAAGCACCACTCTAACTCTAAGTAAGCCTCTCTTAGGGTATTGAGCATGAGAGTAACTAGTGGTTTGCACTCATAAGCCAAGCTCACCATCATCCCATCTTCCTGGAGAGGAAAGCCACAAGCAGGGGTGTGTGTACATGTGCGTGTGGTACATACGCATGAGTAGCTAGTGGTTTGCACTCTTAAGCCAAGCTTACCATCATCCCATCTTCCCGGAGAGGAAAGCCACAAGCAGGGATGTGTGTACATATGTGTGTGTACATGTGCGTGTGGTACATACGCCACCCTGTCCCAGCCACCCTGAAAGCTCTAGTCCAGAAGCAGGAAAAAGCCCTGCCCCCTCTGCCAGGAAGCTTGTGGTTAACAGCTAATCAGGTCATCTTTAAACCTAAAATCATAACTAGTTGTTTTTTTTCTTTAAAAAAGGCAAGGGCTGTGCCTGTTGCTCAATGGGTAGGGCGCCAGCCACATACACCCAGGCTGACAGGTTTGAACCCAGCCCGGGCCAGCTAAACAACAATGACAACCGCAACAAAAAAATAGCCAGGCATTGTGGCAGGTGCCTGTAGTCCCATCTACTGGGGAGGCTGAGGCAGGAGAATGGCTTAAGTCCAAGAGTTTGAGGTTGCTGTGAGCTATGACACTACGGCACTCTACCCAGGGTGACATAGTAAAACACTGTCTCCAAAAAAAAAAAGAGGCAAGAAATAATCAGAAGCTCAATAAGGCCATCTGAGCTCAGAAACTGCAAAAGTCAGTGATACTTTTTTAAAAAGAATACTTTCCAGATTCTCAAGGCACATGCTGAGACTCCCTGGTGTCTAACTACCTCCCTTGTGAAGAGGACAGTGCTTGCCCCAGCCCCCTTTGAATCTCTGCCGCCACCATGCTGAAGAGACGCCTCTGGCACATGGCTGCTGGGGCCAGATGGTTGGCACTTCTCTGAGCAGGATATAGTCCCATTCTGCCCTCGGGATGGGAACGTGCAGGGCTGGCCCCGGTGGAGGGAAGCAGGGACACGTGCTGGAGAGTTGTCCAGGCCCCAGCACAAACCAAGTCATAGGTCTCCAATCAAGTTGTCCTGTGGAAAATCCCAGTGAGCTCTGGACAGGGACAGAAACCACAGTCCAGGATGACCTTCAAGTGGACACCATTGACTCAACAACAGTTAAAGCTTGATTGTTTGCAAGAGGCCTTCCCACGTGCCCCTTCGCCCTTGCCTTTCACTCAGTTTCCTGGTATGTGGCAAAGGAGCTGTCATTGGTCCTCCCCTAAGTTAAGTACGGGTCTGTGTCTCAGCGAGGGCTCTGTTTGCCACCCAGTGTCCCTCCTGTGCTATCCAAAGCATTGCCACCTTTCCTTATCTCTCCTTCTACCATACCCAGTCCAGGGTCTGGCATAGCAGGAGCCCAGTAAATGTTTAACCAAGCTCAATTTAATGTCACTCTCACGGTGAAACAATGAAAAGATGGATCTTAGAAATGCTATGTCTGTGCTTTAGGGGGACACAGGATAAGGCAGTCAGTTGGGGGGAACATTCCAGGCCCTGCACGGGCATTTTTGTGTCCATGAACAGAGAGAGCCAACTGCACTCTCTTGGCCTCAGAACAATCCTCACTGGCCCTGAAGATCCCTCAGCAGCCAAGGGGCAGGAGCAGGCTTTGAGCCCAGGTCACCCCTACATCACCTCCCACAGGGTGTTCGACTCAGTACCCACCCCCCAATCTTCTGCAATATCTGTTTTCATGCCTCTCATTTCTCTTTCTCAGCTTTTAGGCATTTTCTTCTCTCTGTTCCTCTCCACTGAAAAGTGGGTATTTCCATCAGGGGCTGAACCACTCTAATTCTATCGCTTATGTCTTAATAAGTGAGTGCCTATCAGAACCCTCGCACGTTCAGGGGCACCTAGTTTGTCCATCTTCCTTCTCCTGAGATTCCCAGCAAAGGGGTCCAGAGGGTGCCGAGGGGCTGGCCAGCAGTCCAGGCTCCTTCTCTGTGACTCCACCCTCCGCCCCACACAGGAGCCTGCTGGTGGATTTGGCAGGGAACAAGCAGCGAAGAGATTTCCCCAGGGCCGCCTCCAGAGAGGGCAGTATTTAAATCCTCCTGAGTGGTGATTGTTGGAAACCACTTGGAAGTTCGCACAAGCCACAAGCACAGACAGCCCACTCTTTGCAGAAAAATAGATGAGGGGATTTCAGGCAAAGGACCAACTGGCTCCAGAGAGGAAATGCACAGCTGCAATCTGCTCCCTGGTCTGTGCAACCGCCCACCACATCCCAACTCTTCCACTCTGGGGGAGGAGGGTGCCTTCAGGCTTTCATCACACCAGCTGGCAAGAACTCCCCGAGTGAGGGACTGAAGGGGCTCCTCTTCCTCTTCTTTCTCTCTCTCCACAGGACAAAGCAGATGACCATTTATCACCCTTCATTTTCCCATGCTGGGGTCACCCATGTATATCAGTCAGGATAGGCCAAGATCTGCTGCTGTAACAACTGGCCCCCACTCCCAGTGGCCTACCCCCACAAAGGGCTTATTTCTCACTTGCACTATGTGCTCAGGGCTGGGATTCTATCACCCTAGTTACTGTGCCAGGAGAAGGAAAGATAGCAGATCACACACTGGCCCTTAGAGCTTCTGCCCAGAAGGACAAACATCCTTCTTACATCTCACTGGCCCCAAGCAAGTCAGAGGACAAACCTCACTTCAGCGGGGAAGAGAAGTACAATCCTTCCATTTATCAAACAGGAAATACTTGGTGAACAGCACAAATGGCTTCCACACCATAATAGTAAAAGCTGTAACAATGATAAAATATTAAAAGAAGCTAACATTTAATTGGCATATTGGGCTAAGTGCCTTATATTTATTATTGCAGTTAATACTCATGACCAGATAGACTCAGGAAAGAAAGATCCGGACTTTCAAGGACTTTGCCAAGGCCAAATGAAAGATCTGTGACATACACCCAGGACTCTACGTCTCCAAGGACCATGATTTTAACCACTCTACTACCTGTCCCATATATATTTTAAGGACCTCTGAAATGGTCAAAAGGGAACAACACTGACTTTGGGACAAGGGTCAGAGACATTGGTTTTTTGCCCTATGCCCAAGCCAGGGAGCCTCATCATATGTAGCAGGTAGCCTGAAAGTCAAACAGATTCAGATTTTCTGTCCTCTAACAAGGTGGCCCCTGATGTTGCAGTTGTGTAACTGTTAATCTCAGCTAACTTTCCAAATGCCCGGACAGGTAGGTCCCACTATCCCCATTTCTCAGATGAGTAACTCACTAGTTAATGCAAAGTTCTGAATACAGATCTAGATGATTCTTACCAAGGAAGATTTCTTCCTGGAGTGGTGAGCCAGATGAGTGGATGACTGAAGAGGGCTGGCCCCCAGGCAGGGTGAGCCCCCAGGGCCAGATAAATGTGCACATGCTTCTCCAGATTGGCCCCTTCCTTTCCCAGAGCCAGATGGAGTGGGCCGTACATCTGGTGGCCTCTGACAGAGTATGAAAGGCTCCCACCAGAAACTCCCTCCCTATGGGGTAGAACATCTCTGCCTCTAAGAGTCCCTCTAGGAAGACAAAACTTTAAATCATGAAATCTTTTTCAAGCTGTGTAATATAATAAAATCACATGGCCTCAGGGCTCTGTGCAAATATCATACCTACCACCTGGAAGCTATGTGACTCTGGATGAGTCGCTTAACCTCCCTGAACCCTGGTTTCCACATGAGGACAGAGGTGGGCAGGGTCTTCCTGAGGTTTTCATTCCTGATTACGTTTTAGAAACTAATGATTCTCTGATAAACTCAAAGGTCCTGGGGTGGAAAAAAAATCTAAAGGAAAGAGTCAGTTAGTAAAACTAAATTCACAGGAAGGTAGAAGAGAGTTAAAAGTGATGAGTGATGGGGCGGCTCCTGTGGCTCAGCGAGTAGGGTGCCGGCCCCATATACCGAAGGTGGCGGGTTCAAGCCCGGCCTCGGCCGAACTGCAAAACAAAAAAATAGCCGGGTGTTGTGGCGGGCGCCTGTAGTCCCAGCTACTAG
>CAUYON010084780.1:0-17572 GCA_963573935.1 Arctocebus calabarensis
GCAAGTCTCTTGCCTCTGCCTCCAAAGTAGCTGGTACTACAGGCACCTGCCACAACACCCGGCCATTCTTTGGTTGCAGCCATCATTGTTGTTTGGCAGGCCCGGGCTGGATTCGAACCTGCCAGCTGAGGTGTACGTGGCTGGCACCTCAGCCTGTTGAGCCACAGGCGCCGAGCCTTGAGATCAAGTCTTACTCTGTCACCCTGGTAGAGTGTCCTGGTGTCATCATAGCTTATAGCAACTTCATACTTTTGAGCTCAAGCAACCTGCTTGCCTGAGCCTCTCGAATAGCTGGGACCACAGATGCCCAACACTATGCTTGTATGTTTTGCTGCTTTTAATAAAGATGGGGGCCTCACTCTAGCTCAGGTTGGTCTTGAACTGCTGAGTTCAAAGGTTCCACAGTGGACTCCAAGAGTGCTAGGATTACAGCGTGAGCCACCACGCTCAGCCAGGATTGATTTTTGTAATTCTGTGAAAAACGATACTGATATTTTAATACAGATTGTATAAAATCTGTAGATTGCTTTGGGAAGTATGGTTATTTTAACGATACTAGTTCTTCTGATCCATGACCATCCGATGTCTTTTCATTTGTTTATGTCCTCTTTAATTTTCCTCATCAGTTCTCCTTGTAGAGATCTTTTAGTTAAATTTACACCTAGGTAGCTTGTTTTTTGCAGCTGTTTTAAATGGTATTATCTTCTTGATTTTTTCGTCAGGAAGATCACTATTGGTATATGGAAATGCTAATGATTTTTGCATGTTGATTTCTTCTGTTTTCGGTTGGAGAACAGAGTTTCTTTTGGGGTAGAGTATAGTTGGGTTATCATAGCTCACAGCAACCTCAAACTTCTGGGCTCAAATAATCCTCTTGCCATCCATCTTGGGGAGCTGGGACTATAGGCACAGGCCACCACGTCTGTCTAATATTTTCTGTTTTTTGTAGAATCAAGGTCTTGATATTATGTTTAGGCTGGCCTTCAACTCCTGGCCTCAACTGATCCTCCTGTTGGCCTCCCAAAGTCCTGGGATTATAGGTAGCCACTCTAATAGCCACTGAGCTCACCTGATTTTTGTATGTTAATTTTTTTATCCTGCAATTTTCTGAAGCCTAGGAGATTTTGATGAAGTTTTAGGTTTTTCTAGATACAAGATCATATCATCAGCAAAGTGGAACAATTTGACTTCATCTCTTCCAATTTAGATACATTTTATTTTTTTCTCTTGCCTGATTGCTCAAGCTAGTACCTCCAGTAATATTTTGAATAAGACTTGTGAAAGTAGGTATTATTATCTTGTTCCTGATCCTAGGTGATAGCATTTCCCCATTCAGTCTGATGTTAGCTGTGGGTTTGTCATGTAAGGTTTTTCTTATTTTGAGGTGACTTCTTTCTATTCCTAGTCGGGGAGGGGGGAGTTTTTATGATGAAGCAATACTGAATTTTATCAAATGCTTTTCTGCTGCTGTTGAGATGCTTATATGGCTTTTGTCTTTTAATCTTTTGATATGAAGTATCAATGATATGATTTGTGTATGCTAAACCTTTCTTGCATCTTGCTATAAATCCCACTTGGTCATGGTGTATTATCTTTTTGATGTACTATTGGATTCAGTTTGCTAGCATTTTGTTGAGGATATTTACATCTCATCTATGTTCATCAGTGATATTGGCCTGTGGTTTTATTTTGTGTGTGCGTCTTTCTCTGTTTTTGGTATCAGGGTAATGCTTATCTCATAGAATGAAATAGGGAGAATCCCTGTCTTTTATTTTTTTGGAAAATTTTAGGAGAATTTAGTTTTAGGAGAATTTGTATTAGTTTTTCTTTACATGTTTGGTAGAATTGGGGTATGAATCCATCTGGTCTAAGCTTTTCTTTGTTGGGGGACTTTTTATTACTAACTCAATCTCATTACTCTTTATTTGTGTGTTCAGATTTTCTATTTCTTCCTGATTCAATATTGGTAGTTTGTATGTTTCAAGTAATTTATGCATTTCCTTTTCCAGTTTGTGAGCATACGGTTGTAAATAATTGTCTATTATGATTTTTTTGTATTACTGTGGTATCCCTTGTAACAAGTCCTTTTTAATTTATGATTTTGTTTATTTGGGTTTTCTCTGTTCTATTCTGGTTGGACAAGCTTGTTTGACTTGTCAATTTTGTATATCTTTTCGAGAAACATTTTTTCATTTCATTGACCCAGTGTATTATTTTTTAGTATCTGTTTTAAGTCTAGTTCTGCTCTCATCTTTATTGTTTCTTTCCTCATACTAATTTTTGGTTTGCCTCTAGGTCCTTGAGGTGCATTAATAGGCTGTTTATTCCAAATCTTTCTAATTTTTTGATGTAGGTGTTTATAGCTGTAAAATTTCTTCTTAGAATTGCTTTTGCAGTCTCCCATAGGTTTTGATATGCTGTCTTTCCATTTTCATTGCTTCCAGAAATATTTTTATTCCCATTTTTATCTCTTCATTGACCCAATAGTCATTCAGGAATGTGTTGTTTAATTTCCGTCTGTTTGTATAGTTTCCCAGGTTCTTCTTGGTGCTGATTTCTGGTTTTATTCTATTGTGGTCTGAGAAGATATTTTATATGATTTCAGTCTTTAAAAATTTGTTAAGCTTGTTTTGTGGACTAATGTGTGGTCTATCCTGGACAATTTTCCATGTGCTGATGAAAAAAATGTGTATTTTGCAGTTGTTGGATAGAAAGTTCTGTAAATGCCTGTAAGGTTTACTTAGCTTTAGAGTCCAGTTTAAAACCAATGTTTCTATTGATTTTTTATCCAGATGATCTCTCTATTACTGAGAGTGGGGTTTCAAGTCCCCCCACTACTATTATATTGGACTCTGTCTCCTTTTCTAGATCTAATAATATTTGCTTTATACATATAAATCTGGCTATTTCAGTGTTGGAAGTTTAGAATTATATACTCTTGGTGGATTGATATGTACCAAGTATGTACAGGGATGTTTCTTGTTTCTTATAGGCAGAACATTGCTGATTAAATGTCTTTATCCATTCATCCAGTCTGTCCTTTAAGTGTTGAATTTAATCCATTTATATTCAAAGTTATTATTGATATGTGAGGTTTCAAGACTGTGATATTATTACCTGTTTTTTGTTTATTTGTATATTCTTATATTTTCTTTCTCTCTTTTTTTTTCTTGTATCCACTATCATTGTGGATTGGTGGTTTACTATAGTGGTAACATTTGAGCTCTTTCTCTTCCTCATTTTTGTGTTTAGTTTACCAGTGGGTTTTATCCTTTCATGTGTTTTCATGATGGTAAATTTTGTTCTTTTACTTCCGAGTTTAGGGCTCCCTTGAGCATTTCTTGCAGGGCAGTATGGTGGTGATGAATACTTTCAGCATCTGTTCGTCTAGAAAAGACTATTTCTCTTTCATTTATGAAAGGTCACTTTGCTTGATGTAGTATCCTTGGATGGCTTTTTTTTTCTTTCAAAGATTTGAATATGTCATTCCTTCTCTCCTAGCCTTTAAGGTTTCTTCTGAAAAATCTACTGTGTGTCTAATATTTGTTCCTTTATAGGTGATTAGACATTTTTTATTGTTTTTAGTAACCTTTCTCTGGTGGTACATTCAGGCACTGGCTATGACAGACAGGGGCTGCTGGTAGAATGTGAGTGGGGGGCAGTGGCAGCTGCTCTGTAGGCCTGCCACCATGGAGCGTGGGCCTGCTCTCAGTGGAGGGAGAGTAGGCAAGTAGCTGTGGGATGCATGGTTTCTTAAAGCCTAGGTCCCACAGCAGCAGTAGTAGAATTTATCCTTGAAATGCATGAAATTTTCTGGCCTCCCCTCTTCCTCCTTGGCCCAGTGGTGATAGTGGCAACATAGTTCATGCCCCAAGCAGTATATAAGATCTTAAATTTTAAGAGACAAAGTCATGTTACGTTTGTTTTGAGAAGGTAAGAAAATGTTAAAGGTAAAGTTATGGAGGTGTCTTTGTTTCATGGTTGAACAAAGTTCTAAAGATCTTATGAGGAACGCAAAGAGACTAGTCAGGGATGGAATAGGCCTAAGACCTAGAAAGCTAGATAAGGTCATTTTAGAAATAAATTGAGTTTTATATTAAAGTCACTGGATCACGATCAAAGGAATTAAGATAAGGTGGTTGGGAGATGTATTAGTTTTCTATTGCTGCTATAACATTACTGCAGAATTAATGGTTTACAACAACACAAATTTATTATCTATTCTACAGACTAGGAGTTTAACATGAGTTTCATCTAGCTAAAATCAGGACAGTGGCTGCCATGAAGTCTATGTTAACCAGTTTGATGAAAATATTTCAGATTGTATATGAAACCAGCACATTGTACCCCATGATTGCAATAATGTACCAGCTATTATTTAATAAAAAGGAAAAATTAAAAAAAAATCAGGGCGGTGGTGGGATGTAGGTTTGCATTCCTTTCTAGAATCTCTCAGGGAGAATTTGTGTCTTTGCTTTTTCTTTCAGTCTTCAGACTTTCATATTTTTTGGCTTGCTGTCCCCTTCCTCCATCATCAAAACCAATGTTTTGATGTAATGTTACATCTCTCTAACAGTTCACTTTGATTCATGCCTTCTGCTTCCTCTTTGTCTTTTAAGGATGCTTGTGATGACATTGTGTCTACTTGGATAATCTAGGATAATTTCTCTATTTTTAAGTTCAGCTAATTAGCAACTTTAATTACATCTGCAAACTTGATTCTTTTTGCCATGTAATCTGATATGTTTACAGATTTGGGGGATTATGATGTAAACCTTTAGGGGGTGGAATATTCTGGAAGTAAACTGCAAATGTTTGTGAGCAATAAAGAAGGATGCTGAATAAGCACAATCTAGTTAATGGAAGGGAGATTATTTTCTCCTCTCAGCCTCCTGTGATTCATATGAAATTCTTTTTTTGTTTTGTTATTTTTTTTGCAGTTTTGGCCAGGACTGGGCTTAAACCTGCCACCTCTGGCATATGGGGCTGGCACCCTACTCCTTTGAGCCACAGGTGCCACCCTTCTTTTTTTTTTTTTAATTTTTTTGAAAAGTAAATTTATTTCGGATTAATGTGAGGGTACAAACAACCAGGTCAAAATATTTGATTTTGTTAGGTAGAGTCCCTCTTGTGGTTGTGTCCCACATACAAAAGGTGTGCCAAACACACCTACCCCATGCCCATTCAGTGAGTATACCCCAACCACTTCCCCTTCTTTCATTACCCCTCTCCCCACTTAAAGATTTATATGCAATTCTTGAATGCATGGTTAAAATACTATTACTACTGATAATACAATTACTACCACAATTAACACCTCTTGGGGCTTTATATATCAGGCCTATTCTAGAGACATTTCATGAATTAATTTTATCCTTAAACAAATACTGTAAGGAAGGAATAATCCTTTTCCCTATATTCACATGATGAAATTAAGACAATAAGTAATTTGCCTTTGGTCACACAGTGAAGATTTGAATTGAAATCTAGGCAGTGTGGTACCAGGGTTTATAACAGTATATCATACAACCTCTTATGTGCCTCTTTCTCAGTTGGGGGCATGAGTGGCTAATGAGTATGATTTGGGGTAGATACCAAAGGTTGCAGGTTAGAAACAACGATTTGGGCAGGCTCTGCTGAGATACCCATGGGGTAAAAAAAGGGCTCTGCATTTTACTGAACCTACACGGACATTAGGCTTCTTTAGTTTAGTTCAATCTAATTATAATAGCAAAATCATCTATAAGGTTCCTCTTTCTCTTCCTTCTCTTCCTTCCTTCCTTCCACTCAACAAATATTTATTGATTATTGACAATGTAAAAGAAACTGTACTGGAAATTACATAAACTTGGTTACTGAGACATGAGACTCAAATGATATTCAGAGGAAGCAAATTATAAAATTTGCTCTAAAATTTTGCTCAGTAATGTAAAAATCATCAGTTGCTTTGTTGCAGCCTCGGGTTTTACTCCCTATTTTCTTCTCTATGTTTTCTATTCTTTTAATCTCTGGGCATATTTTCATTACCTTCTTTGAATGCATTTTTTTTCATTACTTTGCTCTGTGCATTTTTGCCTCTTGCTTTTCTCAGTTGCCTCGATTATTATCTCCTAGTTAGTTATACTTATTCAACCTATTTTGGAAAGAAACTATTTTATTCTAAAATACTGAAATTCTTCTGAATTAATTTTATCTTCATTCATTTTTTCACTTTAGTCTGTCCACAAACAAAAATTCAGTCCTTCATAGAAATAAAACATTCAGTCCTTTACTCATTCTGCTGCTTATAATAACTTCCTTACTAAACTCCTGCTTATATACTCCTAAATCCCCTGACACTCCATCCATCTTCACCTTCACATTTTTCTCCGACTTTTCAAGCACATCTAATCTTGTCATTCTCCTACTCAAATTCTTCAATTGTTCTCATGATATACCAGCTAAAACCCAAACTTCTTTACAAGATTTAAAAAATCCCTGCCAACCCAGCTAACTTCATTTTTATCTTATGCCCTAAGTCCCCTTTGCATGTTACCTTCTACTTGCACAGACATACTTGTGGTTTCTACAACAAATCATACTCTGTCATGTGTCTGTAATTTTCCATATAACCTTCTATGTGTCATTCATTCGCTAGTCTCTCTGCTGCTTTCCCCTCATTCATATAGAAAACTCCTCCTCATTCTTAAAGATTGTTCAAATATTATCTCTGTTATGAAGCCTTCTCAGTCACTTTTAGGCAGACCTGGGACTCCTTGTCTGGTTTCTTCTACAATATCCATCCTTCCAATATTTGCAAGGGCATTTTTGTTAGTATTTGGAGTCAGGACTTGGGGTTTTCTGTTCCCAATACCTAACATAGAATATAGCACACTATAGCTTAATCATCTTTGTAAAATCAACCTGCCTATTATTTAGCCTACCATAATGATATAGTATAACTCTTCTTTATGCCTGACTTCTCAATTTCTCAAACTATACTCTTTGGAACATTACCGCCTCTACAAAAGAGTTATGTACTATAGAAAAATTCTAGGTTTCAGATAGTTATGTGATATGTATATCTGTTTTCATTGTAGGTATAAGACAGAGAAGTCCAAATCTTTTCACAATAATCCTTTATTTTTTAATCAATATATAATAGATATGTATAATTGGAGGGTACATGTAATAGTTTAATACTTTCATATAATTTGTAAAGACCATGTCATTGTAACTGAGATAGCCATCACCTTAAATATTTGTCTTTTATTCCTGCTAGAAACATTTGAATTATTCTTTTCTAGCTATTTTGAAATATATAGTAAATAGATTATTGGAAACTATGGTTACTCTACTGATCTATCAAATACTGGGCCTTATTTCTTCTATCAAACTGTAGACTTATTTTATGTTCTTATTTTTTCTATTTTATTTCAGGTTAATATGAGGATACAAACAACCAAGTTACAATATTTGTTAGGTAGAGTTTCTCTTGAAGTTGTGTCCTGCACGTAAGAAGTGTGCCATATACCTTTATATTGTGCCCATTAAGTGGAAGCACATCAATTCCCCTCCTCTCCTACCGTATCCCCACTCCCTCATTCCCCTTTCCTCCATCTTGAATTAAATTGAGTTTTTCTCTTATGTCAGAATGTATTAGATTGTCTGCTGGCCTCATATTAGTACTGAGTACATTGGATATTTGCTTTTCCGTTCTTGTGATACTTTACTATGAAGAATGTTTATTCCTTTTATTTTTAATTTCATAATAATTCTCAAGTATAGTCAAGGTCCATAAAAGAAACAAACCATCAAGCATCTAAAGTGAGAAATTTACGTTTGTTTTACAATGAAGGAATATCAACAAAAATTCAAAGCATATGTATATATGACTAAAATGATAACATAATTACCTCCAAATTTACTTATTTATTTCAAACCCACTTCTGTTTAAATTGAATTATTGCAAATTAAAGAAAAAATTGCTCATTTTCCTTATAGTTTTTATACATTAATTGATGGACATGTTGGCTCTGTAATTTTAAAAAGTTTGACTTAGAGAAAAATAACTGTTACAGGGAAGTTTTGGGAAAATATCACTGAGAAACAGAACATCAACGGAGGTCCAATCAGGAATATAGAAACAATACTATGTAACCAAGGGAACTTAATCTAGGGAAATGTTATACAGGGGTTGGAGGGAGCCTCCAGATCATAAAAGGGAACATTAAGGTGACTCAGAGATAGATATGCACTGTAAGAAGCTGTTACTACTTTTAGAACTGGGAGAACAAAGGGAAAAGTTGGATTATTAGAACTCAGAAGCTCAGAGAAGGAATCCTTTTGAGCTGGCATGAAGACTTCTGAGAAGGAGAAATAGCCTGGCTGGAGGTGGTACCCTTGAGGGGTCAAGATAAGTCTGGCTTTTAGAGTATAAAAGAAGTAGAAGGCTGAAACCAAGTGCTAAAGACAGAGCAATAGACAATTACTTCTGAGGAGATGCAGATAGGAGCAAGCAGGAGATGAAAAGGAACATGTCCCTTCTCTCCCATTCTTGCCTTCAATACTCTCTCTATTGATAGGACATTTTAGTAAGATAGTTGGCAAGGGAGACATCTAAGTTTGCATACTCCTACCCCCAGTATTAAAAATCAGTGTAGGTCTATGAATTTGGAGCAGAGAAACAATAGTTTATTAAGCAGCACTAGCAGCAATTGTATCAAGAGTCTTAAGCAAGGGTCAGAGCAATTATCTTCTAGCTTAAAAACCTCAACATGATCAATCATATGCTTAAGATCTTAAAAAATTTTTTTGTCACTAGATGTGTACTTGAGTATGCTATATCACAATAATGATCATTTAATCATCAAATATGTAACCTATATGGCAGACATTATTCTAGGTGCTCGGATTTTAACAGTGAAAAAAAAAATAGATCTTTGCTTTCCTTTGGAAACTGTCATTTGTTCTAGTGAAGGGAAATAATTAAATAAATACAGACATGACATGCCAAATGGCAAGTACAATGGAGAAAATAAAGCATGTTAAGTGGATAGGAATTGGAATGGGGGCAGCTCTTTCATATGAGATGGTCCTAGAAGGACTTAATGATCAACTGAAATTTCAGCAAAAACTCAAAGAAAATATGAGGGAGAAAGTAGTATGAACATATACAAAAGATCTTTTCAGTAGGAAATTGTTACATTTGACAAACATGAGTACAGTAAAAATTTTGCCAGTAATGAACTTTTTCATGGGTTTGCAGTTTGTCTTTAAGTATTAAAGACTTAAAAAGATTCTCTTTTAGAAGACTGTGGTTCTAGTTGGGTGACATCAGCTTATTATCAAATATAGTACTGAGTTCAAACATTCCACAAAGTACTGCTCATCTCTTCCACTGAGGGAAAACTATGCTTCTTCACATAGCAGGTTATACAAGATTTGCTGATGGTAAGGAAAATTAGCTGAAGTATATATTTTACCTTTCCTATAAAATACTCCCTTTGTTTCAAAGTCAGCTATGAAATTCTAAGTTTCAAACCTTTCATTTAGATTATGTGGGTAAATGTAAAATACCCAGCACTGTACATAATTATTTCTTTGTTAAGATGTCAACCTTTGTTTTTTAGTTAAGAGTTAATGAACCTTGATAATTCGCAGTCTTTGAGGCAGAAAGTGGGATGGACACCTTCAGTAGTCCTTAGACCAAAACAATGAAACCACTGTTGGCATTAGGATTAGGTTGCTTTTTGTTCAGATAATTTTTCATTTTCTGAGAAAATACATGCATATTTCAGTAGTCAGTGGTGTCATAAATATTAATGTTAAGCTATAATTAAGTATACCTTCAACCAATTTGTTACTCAATAAATGTGAGCATATCTACAAAGTCAGAAAACTAAAATTGATATAAAAGCCAGTAATTTTCTCACATTAAAGGTTTACAAAAATTAACTAATTCTGGTTCTTAAAAAAATGAGTTTGTGTATATATAATATAAAATGTTTTTCAGTAGCTAGTAAAATTTTCCAACAGGAAAGTTTAAGGTGGCTTTACCTAAGAGTTATTCATCTGAAGAAAAGGTAGTTTAAGACTAGACAGTTTTAGAAAGTAGAAATTTGAGTTAACTCAGTAAATCTGTTTTTAACTTAAGGAGAAATTTTGAGAGGTCAGTGGTGCCCATTGAAAGACAAGAATTTAGTTGGGGCAGGAAACCCATTGCACATGGAGGGTAGTATTTACAGAGCACTTAACTTACATGCCTCGGTTCCTCTAACAGTCATGTAGGGATAATAATAATTGCTACCTTTTGTGCAAAGTGAACATGTGCTTTGAGATCTCTGATCCAAGATGCTATATCAACACAAATTATTACTACAACATAATGCATTATGCACATAAAATACTATCATGGTGCTCTTTTAATGGTTATATAACATCCATAAATACTATTCTTTCTTCCTCCCTCTTCTCTTTAGGTCAAAGAATATAATCGTAGCATGCCACTAATCAATTTCACCCAGTATGAAGGGAATCTATTTTTTTTTTAAACTTCATATCCATTGGAAAAGCACTCAACCTCTGTTCCCTTATGGTCTCTGTAGTAATTACATGATGGTCCCCATATTAAGTCTTCCCCACTTTCAAAAAGGTGGGTTGAAATTACTTTTCCTGGAGACTGGAAATTATCCAGGGAAGCTTGGAGTAATAAAATTGGCTAGTGCTATTAAAATTTGGTTGTTGAACATTTAACTAGTCTCAACAACGTGTAAAAGTGCTATCTAAATAGATAATTAGCTAGTCTTGCACAGTGGGCTCTAAATTTAGCAGTGAAATTAGGTTTAGCCAATGCGAAAAGAGGGAAAGAAATTTTCTCAGGGGAAACAATGGTGTCAGCACAGCTGAGGAATGTCACAATAGCTACATTCGGTCAATTATGATCACCATCAGTGATCTCCCTAAGCGATGCAGGACACGGTCTATTCATAAGTGCATCTTGAGATAGGTGATAGAAAAGCTTTGGATGCAGGAGACAGGCTGACACCGGATGACAGAGGCAGGAAGGCTGGGAGGGAGAAAAGAAAGCGGGTGGTTGGAAAGGTAGCTAGACTGAGTGCCGGGAGTCAAGATGGGAGGTGGAAGTTAAGAAAGAAAAAAAAAAAAAAAAGAAGTGGGCAGGAGGTAGAATGACGTGTTGCCTTGGAGGTGAGTAAAACATGAGAAGCCAGTGGGCGGAGGGTAGGAAGATACTAGTGATTGAAAGCCCAGGAAAAGCTTGGTCTGCGCCACAGGCAAGCATTAGTTTAGCGGGGGCTGATCCTGGCTCAGCTCTCTTCTTAATGGAGTACATTTGTGGCTGTCTGGTGGAGATGGTGGAATGTACGTGAAACTAATGGTGACAGGCCTGATGACTGGTGTCCTCCTCCTCCAATCTGCCTCCCACCCCGGACAGTCCAACTGCCCACTCTTTTCCTTCCCCCGCGGAACTGCGTGTGGCTGTGGCTCCAAGGTCAAGTCACAGGGACGTTGCGTGGCAGATGGATCAAAAGGGCAGGGCGGTCAGCCATTTGGGGTCATGGTGGACCACAGACGCTGCTCTTCTTAAGGGAAAATGTTTAATATCTCCCGAGGCCGCTTTCCTGCGACCAGTTCAAAGAAAAACAGGTAAGAAAATAAAACTACACGTGCACACATGCAAATGAAACAAAACCAAAGAAAAACGCCAACGCACTCGAAGCCCTTGGTTGGGGGAAATCCACGGCCTCCTGTTGCCAGTCGCCCGGCGCAGAAAGTGGACAGCCCGGCGGCCGGAGGGAAGAAAGAGCGAGAAAACAAACCTTTGGGGACCTCTCTCGTGGCCCAGTTCCGCTGACCCTTCCACCAAGCCGCCCTCCCAGAGAAAGAAGCAGGAAAAACGCCTGTGCCCCGGCGAGCGGAGGACAAGTGGGGCAGGGAAGAAGGGAGAGATTCGGAAAGCACAGCTGTCCCAGGGAGCAGGAAGAAAGAGAAAGTCTCTCCTCTCAGTCCCCAGCTTCCCGGCGAGGTGGGAGAAGACTAGTCCAGCAGGCTGTGTCCAGCTTCCCAGACGGCAACCTTTAGCAGGGGCAACGAAAGGGATGCCCCATCATGCCTCCCCTCCCTACCCTCTCCTCATCTGGCGTCCCAGGCAAACTGAGCGCAGCCGGGGAAAGGAGAGCGCCAAGCGCGATTGTCCCACAGCCTTTCCCTCAGTCTGCTCCGGGGCCGCGGTGGACCCGCGAGGGGCGGAGTGGGCGAGACCATTGGAAACGCTGGGGAGGGGGGAGAAACCAGGCAGGAATGAGGGGCGGGGCCGACTAACCGATTCCAGATTTTCCAGTCCTTTTTAAAGCTCTGTTTTGGGAGCAGCCGTGTATCAAAGTGGACGAGGAGAGTTTATTATTTTTTTTAAAGGGGAGGAGCGTGTGTAGGAGGGCGGGGGAGGAGAAGCGGCTCGCATCCCGGGATCAGACGAGAGCAGGAGTTGTGCGGGGAGGGCGGGCGAGTTACAGCGCCCGCTCTGAGGGTCGTTTTTCTCTCCCCCTCCCGCGTGGGGCGGGGTGGTGCGTTCCGAGTTCCCAGGAGTTCGAGGCGGGCGGGTGCCGGGGGGAGGGGAGTGTCGGCTGCGGCGGGCGGCTCCCGCCTCAGCTTAGGCAGTGGCGTCGGCGACGGCGGAGTCGAGGCAGGCGCGAGCACTCGGTTGAGTGTCAGCCGGCGTTGACGGCGCAAGAGCTGGGAGTTGGGGACGCGCGCGCCGGACCTTCCGCCGCCGCGCAGCGGCTGCAGCTGCCGCCGCCCAGAGCCTGAGGCGCCGGGGCCGGGGGAGCAGGCGGGGCGGGCGGGCGAGCGTGCCGGGGGGAGAGTGGGGGATGGCGCGGACCCCGGGGCCGGCCCCGCTGTGTCCCGGAGGCAGCAAAGCACAACTTTCCTCCGCTTCTCCCCCCGGAGCTGGACTCCTGCTGCCGCCCCCGACGCCACCGCCGCTGCTGCTGCTGCTTTTCCCTCTGCTGCTCTTCTCCCGGCTCTGTGGTAGGTGATCCCTGGCGGTTGGTGCGGGCTGAGGGAGGCGCGACCGAGAGTCGTGGTGCCACGGCCGGGTTGTGCGGGCCACTCTCCGGGGACGCGAAGCGGTTGTGTTTGGCGGTTGGCTGCACGAGCTAGTGCCGTGGACTTTGGCTGGAAACTTTTCGCCGCGCCCGGGGCGAGGCCGGGGAAGGGCCGGGCCGGCGAGTGCGGCGCCCGCCGGCTGCCCGCTCCTCCCCCGCCCTCCCGCGGCCGCGCGGGTCGCCGCGTTGATGGCCAGGGCTTGGTGGCTGTGCTTCGTCCGCGGGGTTCCTCTGGGTTTGCTCCAGGGACCGTTACTTCCTCGCTCGTTTGCTGGGAATCCGAGAGCATGGACTTGTGGACTGAGGTTAAGGTGCCAGGATGTCCGTTTGCCGCCTCCTTTTTCCCCCCGGTGAAACTTGAGTTGTGAGCATAGAAACGCTAGGGATAAGAGCTCCGTGGAATGAAGCCTTTGGGTCCGTCCTTCATAGCCTTCTACCCAGAGAAGGCACCATCTTAGCCCACCCTGCTGCAGCATCCCCCTACAGTCGCTTTTCTTGCGTCCTGCGGCCCCATTCTGACCTGGCAGCCTCTGGATCTCTATGGATTGAGCTCGCTCTTTGCCTTCCAGTTTGTGGGACGTCTGTTATTTTAGCTTACTTATAAGTCCGTTATTATTTTCGCAAACCCTGTTTGACCCCAAGATCAAGATGTGTTAAATACTTGATTGCATTTGACTTGGCTGTTCTAATGAAACAGCCCCACACCTCTTTTCCCGTCTCTTTCTTCCACATGTTAGGTTACCGTTTTTCCTGTCACTTTTGGGAACTAGCGTCTTTGTAAGTTCTGTTTCCAGGTACTGTAGGCTAGAAGCCTTGTTAAGGAGCCTATAAAAAGCACACCTGTCTTTCATGCAAGAGGACTGGACGTGTTAATTAATGGAAGACAATGATTTGGGAAAATGATGCCACCAGTCTTTGGAGATTAGTTCAAAATGCCTTTGATAATATCAAAACACTGCGGGACGTTATTATTTGAGGGCTGTTACTGGGTGAGAAAGGTAGAGGGGTAAAGCTTGAGCTTGTTCAAAGATTTTCAGTGTTTCTTGAAACCTTAAATATAAGTTTTACTAATGTACATTAAAAGCAGAGATGTGTGTGAATTTCTTGGATAGTGTGATTTGGAAGAAAGAGAATCCTGAATCAGGTAGTTGGTTCTAAGGAAGGCAAAATTTTCATGATGAGATGGAGTCCCACCATAGCCTGAGAATTTCCTCTATCAGTTAGCTACCACGTTTCTAGCACTGTAATGGTGAAGTTTCTGGTTTACATGGAGTACAGTATGATAAATGGCACATTATTTATTATACACTGTTCTTATGTTCCAAGTTCCCACATATTTGCTTACAAAACACAGTTTTAATGGTATGCTTCTTTAAATTGATGCAAGATTCTGGATTGAATTGGTACGCTTTTCTTTTCTATTAAGGAAGATTGAGGATGCTACTTACAGTTAGGTGATAGTTGGAGGGGGCGACTATCCTGACTTAGTTTATATAAGTATTGAGAGACTATCAGTACGTCTGCAGAGGTAGATCAAGGCAAAGCTCTAAGGATGACTGAAGCTAGGTAATATGTACAGCTTATACAGGAGAGAGAATTTACATAATTCCTAGTGATTGTGGAAATGTATTGTTGATTACTTTTTGAAAAATACATTGGTTTTCACGTGGTCACAAAAAAGTTTTTTTTTTAAAAATCTCTTCAATAATGTGGTATTTGAGGAACTCGATATTTTATTTTAGAGCCTAGAAACTTAAGCAGTGTAGGCAAATAGACTGTAATTTAGAGCAGGTGTGAATTGAAGTTTCCACAGTCAACTTTGCTTGTAGTTGTAGAGATAAACACCAGTTTTGTGTTACTGTGCACTGTTCATTTAAAGAACTTCTTTTTTTGGCTTATAGTGTTATAACACCCTAATTTGTGAACCCTTATGACAACTTTTTTCCATCAGCCTCTATTTTAGAATTCAGTCTTTGAATAGGACATAGTTGTTGTGACTTATGGATGCTTAATAGTATAGAAACAAAAAATTTTTTTCAAGTAGGCTGTTGATCTACCAACTTGTTGATTTAACTGCTGTACTGTTAATACAGTAGTGCTAACATTCATAGTACTACTTACAAGGTTTGGCATGTACTTAGGTGACCAAGCAGAGCTAGTTTTAGAATTGAAAACTGAATTCTAAAAAGATGACTGTATCTGATGATTTATGGATCAGAATGCTTTATTTTTTATCACTCACAGGTTTTTTCTTTTTGCTATTTTTGATATGTTGTTTACATTTAGTAAGGCCTTAACTTTAACTTTATTATGCTAATATGACTGTTAAAAATGTCCTGCACAATTGGTAGACCTCATATTTTGGAAAGTTACAAAGACATTAATATCAGATTTACTGTTTTTTTTTGGGGGGGGAGGAGGTGAACATTATCTTATTTAGAGAACTAAACTTTTAAAATGAGAATTTTACAGGTTGACAAACTACCACTTTTTTTTTTAAGCCTAAAAAATTCCTAGTGTAAAGGTCAAGAATAATAGGTTTATAACATTCATCTGACTTGATAAAGACTCATTATTCTGAACTCGTGTGTTTTTTATGATGATAATAAACAATTATATGAGCACATTTACTTTACTTTTTCTTCCTGCATTTTTCTTGGGAGGTAGATAATATTAGGCAGGATTTGGCTTTGATGAATGGGAAGATAGACTTTTTGACCTTTGTTAGGTCCCATTCTATCCCTCTTTTCATTTTAAGCAGTGCTTTATCTGAAGATAGACATTTGGAAGATAGAAAAGATCTAATATGATATGGAACCTTTGATCATTTTCTACGTACTTAATTGACACTTGGAACATAACATATAAATAAGAGGCTTGCCTTCATGGTGCTTGCAACTCTGTGATACACTAAAGAAAACAGGATTATAGAATAGTTTGGTGTGTAAATATGATAGAGAAATGCATGAATTAATATGAATTGACTGGAAGAGAGATACCTAATCCATTTGGTAAAGACAGAAGACTGTAATATGAGGAAAAAAGTCAGTCATTTTTAAAAAATCATTTGAGTTATATTTTCGTGAGATGTGCCCTTCCTGTATTCCCAGCACGTTGTGCTTCCGTTGATAAAGAGCCAGTTTGATACTGAAAACAGACTGCCACTTGCGAGCTGTGAATCATTGGCAGGTTATTTAACCTTGCAGTCTTCAACTTTCTCTTCTTTTAAGATAACATAACATTATCACCTTGCTGATTGGGTTCTTGTAAGGATTAAATGAAAGAATAAAACAAAACACGTAGCAGAGTGGATAGACTGTAGTAACTCTCAATTATTGACATTTATTCTATTACACAGCATAAAGCAACCAGGTTGGTATTGATAATTCTTAATTCTACACTGGTGTCCTGAAAAATTGAGTTTTCAAGTTAATTTGCTTGCTGAATTTGCACTTTACATGTTTATATTGAGTGTAGAGCCCAATCACTGACTCTAAATATTTGTTAAATTTACTTTAGATGAACAGAGCAATTTTCAGAATATCAGAATGCAGTCAAACTACTCATCTGGTAGCCTGGTTGACTCGTCCCTTAATGATGTCCACTGCATTTTAAGATGTGGCTATTCTGGAAGGTCATTTAGAATGTTAGTAATTATATTGGAAATTAAAGTTGGAAAAGGGAGACCCAGTTTGGTTCTACTTTATTAACTTACTGGTGGTGATGTTGGGGCCTATGGTACATATTACCCCTGTGTGACTCTTTCTTCATCCTTAAACAGATGTTACTGAAAGTCAACCAAATTTAGAAGCAAGCAGAAAAGATCCAATCTTCCTTACTTGAAGTAAGCTACAGCATCAGAAATAGGATTTAGGAAAGCTGGGCAATTGTGTGTGTTTACTGTTTAACCTTATTTATGTCACACCTAAATATATGAGTATATTTACAACTTGGTGACTCTGTATAATTAAGGAATAAAAGATATGAGTTATTAAGGAATAAAAGATATGAGTTATGGCCAATAATTTGAAAATTACTGAAGAGAAGCTGGCTGTGACTAACCTTAAGAAAATAGTCTCTTGACATTCTGTAACTTAACCATTAAAAAGTTAGTTAGTAAATAATGCTATAACATATTCTGAAATCTTTAAAGTTTTCATGAAAATTGATAAGCACTGTATGATTTGCAAAAGATGAGACATTTAGTTAATAATTGCTATTAATATGTAAAAGTAGGGTAAAATAAAATAACCTTTAGTCAGTAATGGAATTTTAAAGATAAGTTTGTTTGCCAAGCACATAGATCCAAAGGTCTTAGCACCATTAATCAGTGATATTTTTGATTACATTATATATTTTTGTCTTGCACCCGTATTTCCTTAATTCAATAAAACTTTAAGATTTTTAATTTTTGTAATAGGTTCTGATTTTTTTTTTTTTTTTTTTTTTGAGACAAAGCCTCAAGC
>CAUYON010084789.1:0-16269 GCA_963573935.1 Arctocebus calabarensis
CTCTTACTAACATTGCATTGAAATGTCATTAATTGTATGGATAAAATTATTTTCATTAATTACATGGAAAATGCTCTTGTTTCATGGATTTTTCCCATAAAATATGACAGAATATGTATTTTTCTCCATTGCAGAATAGTACAAATAGAAGGTGATAAACGTAACTGTGCTGTGCTAACTTCAGGTAGACTTCAGTCAGATGAATGTGGATCTTCAAAGTGTTATATCTGTAAGCACAAGCTTTGGAAGTAAGGCACCTGAGTTTGTATTCGGCTATGCAATTTTATATTTTGTGAAATGGAAGTATTTTTATTGAATAAGTCACAGTGAATCATTATTTTTTTATAAAGAAAAAGATTAAAAAATATTTGCAGTATAATACACACACCACAAAGGACAGCATATCATTTCACATCTGCCTTTTTTTGCTGATCGTTGCCTTTATGGCATGTCACCTTTTTAAAGTTGTATGTTATGTACATCTGTTTATATGAAATATCAAGACTGGCAAAACCATAGAAAAGTGGAATAGTGGTTGCCAAAAGCTAAGGGGAGGTTGGAATAAGATGTGACCACCTACTTTTCATTTTTTTCATTTTGAGTTGCTGAAAATTTGTAACCATTGGAGGTGATTTTTGTTGTAAATCTGAAAATATAATAAAAGTTTACTTACTTGTATACTTAAATGGATGAAATGTATACAATATATGTGATATCACAGTAAAATATATTTGAAAATAACTCTCCTGTGATAATGTTTGGGACTGTCATATTTACATAATCTGCCTCTTTATAAAGTTGACTTTACCAAGCAGTATCGTGCTATGTCTGGAAATTTATTAGGTTTTCTTTAATTTCTATTTGTCCTATTATGTATTTTTGTTATTGAAGTCATATAGAAATATAGCTATTTCACATTTATGCTTTTATAAATAGCATTCCTATTTTAAAATTTTATGTAATTATTTTGTTGCTGTAAACAAAAATATAACTGAGGTTGGCATGTTGATCTTATGTGCATTTAGTTCACTGATTTTGTGTATTAAATCTTACAATTCAAGTACTGAGTTTTCTGAATTTTTGATGTAAACTACTATTTTATCTATAATAATCATGCTTTTCCCCCCAGGTGCCATAAATTTTTTAAAGCCACAACACTCTCCCCAGGGTGAAAAAGTGAGATTCTGTCTCAAGAAAAAATATAAACAGATAAAAAAAAATTATTTTTAGTGATGAAGGAAAAGTACAATAATCATTCTATATATATTATAGTATATTATTTTCTGTTTTTGATGAGAAGAGTCAACATTTCAATCATATTTTAAAAAATTTTTATCATAACTTTCTCATATTTCAGTAATTTTCTAATGTTCCCATTTTAAAATATATTTTTCATTTAATCAATGTTGTATTTTTACTATCTTTGCAGCATTTTAAATTATATTTGTTTTCTCTGTATAATGTGTATAAACCGTATTACTTTTATTTCTATTAAACCAGTCTTGTGTTTCTGAGATAAACTCATCTTGGTCATTCATTATCCCTTTAGAAAGATCAGTGCATATTTTATATTAGAAGTAAGATTTATTTCTTCATCCATGTTCACAGGGAGATTGTATTATGCTTTTATTCATTGCTATGCACTTGAAAGTTCTTGCTATTGATACTATGCTGGGAAGCATTTCTTTTTTGATACCCTGGAAACCTTTGTTTTTCAGTTTTATTTTGAAATGTCATTATTCATTAGTGATGTGATCTGAGTTTGCAGAATATATTTGTAGGAATGTTTGTATAACAAACCCAATTTGTTTAGTACATGTAGTGCTTATTCATGTAGTGCTTTAATTTCTAATTTTGGTCATTTGTATATTTTAGGAATTCTTATTTCAAATAGATATTAAATTGCATTTATAAGATGAATCATTCCTTGTTTTTTACCTGTAGTATCTAAATGATATACCCACAAATAAAATATTTGTGTCTTATCAAGTACTCTCTTAATAATTAATCTTTTATCAATGAAAATGTCACTAGCTTTGTTGATCCTCTCTACTAATTGTGTCTTATGATTTTATATTATTTGTTATTTCCTTTCTTCTATTTCACTTCTACTTAATTTAAAAGTAATTTCAACCTTAGAAGAAATTTTTCGATGCATGTTCAGATAATTCCATTTCTGAATTTAGATTTTATAGTATGTGGATTTAAGGCAATCGATTTTTCACAAGAAAGAACTTTGCTCTACTCATAATTCATTTAATAGAAACAGTGACTGCCATTTTCTTAATATTTACCTTTTCTTTTAGTAATATATGACAATTAAAAATCATGTAAATTTTAAAATTTTTGGTTATAGACTTCCATTTAAATAAACTGTAATTAGAGGATTTACTGTAAAGCTTAAAATGTTCTACATGTTTCTTCTAATGCAGTAGTGTGATAGAGGAGCTGGTTTTAAGTGTTACTCATTTTTCATTAATTATTATTGAAAGTGAAAAGCTATATTACATGTGTCCACTGGCCAAGCGGCTAGTAATACTGTATTGGGAGCACAGTACTGTATTTCATATTAACTCGTTCTGATTATGAGGTTATAAAATATTCTTGGAAAATTTTCCATGAGAACTGAAAAATGAGAGTATTCTGTATTAGAATAGTGTGTGTGTGTGTGTGTGTGTGTGTGTGTGAGTGTGCATGTTCATAATGGTTAATTATCTAGTTTAAATCTTTCTGTAAGCTTGCTATTGCACCTGTGTAATAAACAGTGAGTCAGAATTGTTTATTACAAGGTGATTATTTATTCATTCACTTCTTTTTTTGTTCTATGTTGAATTAGTATGATAGGTACATGCATATTTTCAAAGAATACAACAAATGGTTTGAAAAATAAATCTATTATTATTAAACTGCATTTCTAATAATTATTTTTGCCTTCCATAATGACACTACATTAACCATTGCAATTTTCTACTTCATTTTGTTGCACAGTGTATATATATTTTTTCTTTTAGTTTTTAAAATGAAAAAAAAATTCAGATTATGAAGGAGGTACAAATGTTTTTGTTACCTGGATACTTTGTATCATGCTTGAGTCAGGGCTTTTGGTATGACTGTAACAAGAGTAATATTCATTGTACTCTATAGGTCTGTTTATTCTTCAATCTCTCACTCTTCCCCATCCCTCCTTTCCAATGACTAATGAGAACACGTGGTGTTTGGTTTTCCATTTCTGAGATACTTCACTTAGAATAATAGTCTCCAGTCCATGTAAGTGGATGCAAGAGACATTTCATTCCTTTTTATGACTGAATAGTAATCCATGGTATATATTCAATATACCATATTTTCTTTCTGCACAAATGAATTGATTGAATCCATGTATATTTTCAATATACCATACTTTCTTTCTGCACAAATGAACCAACTAATGTTGATTCCACACCTTTGCAACTGTGAATTGTGCTGCAATAAACATTTGAGTGCATATGCCTTTATATAAAATGACTTCTCTTTACCTTTATTGATTTGGGGAATCTTGATACCTTTTTCTATGGAGTTTATATTTATTTGCAGTCCCACCAACTATGCATAAGCATCCTGTTTTCTGTATGCATGCCAGCGTCTATCACTAATCTCATTTAAGATCTATCTGTTCCTGAGCTAGAAGGTCTCCTTTTGTCCAGTGTATCCACCCTGTCTAAAGGCAAAAAGCCTATATGTCTTTGACTCTGCCAGCCTCAGAGTGAGCAGTTAAAAAATCTTAGTTTACACACCCTACAGAGTCTGGGGCTGAACTCTATAATAAGCTGTGAAGTCTCAGCATTCAGGAGTTAAAATTCCGATGACCGAAGATTGGCTTGGGGGCTGGGCTTGCAGGCAAGTTCAGTAAGTCTTAGGAATCTTGGGGCTGTGTTCTTTTTAAATAAAAATTATTCTATTTATATTTAATTGATTATCAATATTTAAGTATAATTGTTTGTATACATTTATTTTGTGTATGAATGCCTAATTTAGTATAATTAATTATAATTCTTATTTAAGTTTCATTGGATATTACAAATTTTAAATTCTACTTTTGTTATTTTTTCACAATAAGTATTTTTATTGTTTACTGTCATCTTTATGGATATGTTGATTTAATATCCTTAGAACAGTCTTTCATTTACTGCTCTGTATTTTATAGTATACCTAATTCACTCATTAAAGTCTAACAAGGTAGAACTTCCAGGCCTTTTGAAACAATAAGAGATCTAGCTATACTTGCTAGCATTTGAGTATTTGTGTCTCCACCAGAATTCATGTGGAAACTTAATCCTTATGGTGGAGGTAATAACAGGCAGGAGATATATAGGCAATGATTAAGTTATGAATGGATTAGTGCCTTTAAAAATGCCCAAAGGGAACTTGGCACTCATCCCATTTGCGCTTCTGCCTTTCACCAGTGAGGACACAGCAATAAGGTAGTAGCCCACACCGTGTATCAAATTCTAGAACCTTGATGTAGGTGTTCCCTACCTCTAGAACTGAGAGAATAACTGCTATTGTTCATAGATTGTCTAGTGTATGGTACATCGTGATAACAGCTAGCAGAAAGTGACTGAAATTACCCTGGACTATCACTTACAGATTAAGCTGTATTTACTTTCTTAATTCTAATACAAATACACATTTTAAAGTTTCCAACTTTGTGATTAGTACTTTATCCATTCAATATCCATTTCAAATACCTACATAATTTATTTTCTTCAACTCATTTTCCTGCACATCCAATTTTTTATTGGAAAGAAGTGCATTGTCTTTAAAAGACACTTACATTTTACTTTTATTAGTTAAAGTAATAACTAATTTTCTCCTTTAGAAAGAATTATTTAAATTGAATTCATTTTGCCATGATATTGAAAGAATTGTTTCACTTAATATTGACTTCCAGTTTACTATAGCTCTTAGGGGCACTAGTTTTTATGGTTATTGGAAGTAGTAACATAATACATATTTAGGTTTTATACATATGTATCTGCACACGTATTTTTATCAGATAGAGTAAATTCTAACTACTTCTAATATTTTGAGTAATTTTTGTTATCTTAATATTTTTATTATGCCTTTGTATAAGACTAGACTCTATACTAAAGTTAAATGTTAGAGCAGTAAAAACACCATATTATAACATGTAAGAAAAGACACAGCATACAATCATTCACTTGTACCCCATAATGGCCTATAAGAGTATATAATATATAATTATATATATTATAATGGAGTTGAAAACTTCCTATCTCATTACAATCTAGTAATTTTAGCACAATGCAACATTAAGTTATCTGTGGTGATGTTGCTATATACAAACCTACCATGCAGACAGTCACATAAAAGTATACATACACTATGTACAGTGTACAGTACATGGATAATAGGATACTCTATCTACTTATAAAAATAAAAGTAAATTGTCAAAAAACAACAGGAAGATATTTCAGATGTCCCAGAAGAAGGCATTTTTATTATAGGAGATGGAGTTACATACATGGTGTTGGCCTTGAGGACTTTCCATGGAACTAGATGTGGAGGTGGAAGGTAGTGACACCCATCATTATAACTGTGTAATCGAGGCTAAAATGTTTTTCTTTGTCTCAATTTTTAACAACAAATTTTAAAAATAAATAAAGATTTATAGGACAGGGATATAAAGAACATATATTTGTACAGTTGTACAGTATGTTTGTGTTTTAAGCTAATTTTTATTACAAAGCATCAAAAAGTTTAAACAGTTAAAAACTTCTGAAATTAAAAGTTCTAGTAAACAGGGCTTAACTTATTACTGCAGAAAGAACAATCTTTGTATAAATTTAGTGCAGTTTACGTTTACAGTGTTTATAAAGACTGTAACCGTATACTGTAATCTTCTAGTCCTTCACAGCACTCACTATTTACTCACTAATCCAGTGAGACTTATGTTCATACAAGCTTTTTAAATCTTTTATGCCCTATTTTTGCTGGCCTTTTTTATGTTTAAATATGTGTAACACACAAATACATGTATTAATTAACCATTGTATTATAATTGGTTGCATTATTCAGAATATGTATCCCTGTCCCCAAGTGAGGCATGAACATGTCCTGTTATATAATTGAAAATATCAAGTGGCTGTTGATAGGAATAATAGACATCAGTACCTCAAATTTAAAAGGAAGACATTAGTTCATGTTATATTATTTGGAGTTTTAATGAGGATATTTTCTTAGTTTTATAATGTGACTGATAGAAAGAATTATTAATTCAGTTATTGAAAATGTAAAAAGTAAATACAAATAAATTTATATCTATTGACAATATATAAAACATGAAAATAAGAATATATGTATCATATTGTTAATCTACTTCATGAAAATATATTAAAATACAATTAACAGAGGTGGAGCATGATGGCAGACAGGAAAGACATTTAGCTCAACTCTCCTGTAACAACAGGTGAGAGTGAGTGGGATAAATCATTCCTGGTGTGGAATTTTGGTGTGGAGTGTCAGTTTGGGGTGTGCAGCGAGGTGGCAGATTAGTGGACTTTGAGTGTAATCTGGAGCTGGAAATGGCCACAACTTGCACTGTGGTTGTAGCAGTGATGGCAACCAGCCCCCACATGGAGGATTACAATTCCCAGTTTGTGGGGAAACTAGATGTTGTGTGGAAAGACTGGTGAAGTGTGGACTCTCAACCAGAATTTGGTGGCCAGAGTGGGGAGCCATCTGGAGTGGCACCTCTGCAGTTAGGCAGTGAGAGAGACTTTCATAAGGGAAAGATCCCAGATATGAAGTGACCGTTGTTTTAAAATTTGGGAGATAGTATCGCCACAGGCATCTTTCCCCGTGGACCAGGCATGGCAATTTGAGTTTCACCTGAAAGCAGTCGTCCTACATACAGAACAGGCCCAGGATATCCTGCACTTCATGGGAACTTTGGCAGGGAACCTGTGAAACTTGCCTGTGAAGATTTTTTTGAGATCTGTGGAATCAACAGTTCAGCAGGGTCTCAGTGCCTAACGGGTAACCAGGCAACCACCAAGAACAATCTAAGCTGGGAAACAGATATAAGTCTGGGAACCACTCACAGTGCTACCTGGTGTCCAGAAGGTATATTGGAAATAAATACATTCCTACTAACTTTGGTCCCATGGCATACATATAGTCATATGTTTATATATATATATATATATATATATATATATATATATATATATATATATATATATATAAATAATTGATGTTGTTGTGGCCTTTTTGTCTTTGCTCATTTATTTATTTTTGTGTGTGTGTGTGTTTTTCCCTTTTTCTTTCTTATAGGGGTTATTGTTAAATTTTAAAAAAATTATTGTTATTATTATTATTTATTTTACTCTTCTTCCCTTTCTCTTATGGTTGTTGACAGTGCTTACATTTGAGGTTTTTATTTGTTTTTTTGTTAGTTTTTGTTTGTTTGTTTGTGTGTCTGTTTTTTTTTTTTAATTTATTTGCTTGTTCAATTTTTTTCACTATGTCTAATGTTTTGCTAAGTCCTCAGGTTGGCTATTTTCCCTAACTCCAATTTTTACATTCAACAAGAGCAAGGGGAAGTGGGGGAAGATGGCATGACTGGAGCCAGCTTTCAGCAGAAGCTCCTGTCCAGAGGGAGAGATAGTGGCCAAAAAAAATCCAACAAAGCTGAAGGCCAGGAACTGGCTGAGAGAAGAGATTAAGAATTGCATTTCTTCTCCTCTGAGGCAAGCTATGACTTCAAGGAAACAAATTTAAGGTACAGAACCCATCCCAAAGAGGACACATGTCTGTCTCTCTCCCCCAAGAGAGATGCTTGCTTGCTGTGGGATCTCTACTAGCTAACTAGTAGAACTGAGGTCCTCTTCTCTCACCCCTCAGGGAGCGAGTTGCAGGAAGCTGGACTCCTTCTCCAGGGAATCCCTGCTGTGAGGGTGGGCATTCTCTTGTCTGGCATGAAGGTTGAACAAATATTTTCCCTGCCACTTTGAACTCCCAGTCCACTCTTCCCACCTTGCTTGGCTATCTAGAAACACAACCCTGCGGAGACCAGAATGTTCATGGTTCTTTGTTAGGACTGTGAATTATATGGACTGGCAGCATACCTATACTATAACAGTGAATGCAAGAGCTGTGCAGAAAGGCCCAGAGGGGAAGGTGTCTGGCCTGGCTCTGGGAAAGTGAAAATCAGCAGCCAGTGGAGGCTTGGGTTTCTGCACAATGGGTGGAGCTAGGTAACCGCTGAGATGTGGGAACAAGAGTAGAGACACCTCCCACACAGCATCAGTGTAAATACATGAATTGTCCCAGGGTCAAATTTTCGAGAGAAATCTTCCTATTTCTGTGGATTGCCAGAGGGAGCTAGACCTCACATTGCAGGGATACCAGAGGAACTGAGAGGCTGGGCCAGAGGCAAGGTCTGGAGGAGAAAAACATATTCTGCTTTGTTAACCTCTGGTTTGGAATGAGCTTAGGTGGAACACTGCCCAGTTTCCATTCAACACCCGAGGTAGTCAGGCTTCAGCTCCCCCAGCCAGCTTGTGGCAGAGTGTGGTGGCCTGGCTGACAAGGCATTGACTTCCCTCTGACTGGAAGGCCTAAATCCCTTGCATATTTGCTCATTGGAGAGAACTGGGCCACAAACCTGTGGGGCTACTAACCAGTAACTGAGTGTGACAGAGGTACAAGTGAGGAAGGAGGCACCAGCCTCCCCTGAAATATTTTGCTGGATGGGCCTCTCTGACTCAACAGAGCATTAGAGTGAGTTACATTTGAGCTGCCAGTGGACCCCCACTGTCTAGTTGCTGGAGACTTTCTGAACTTTCCCACTTGATCTGTGATTGTGTTGACAAGGACGATTGCTTGGGAACTCTCCACCTGGGCCAATCACCTGGGGACCCACGTACCCTGTTTGTGTTGTTGTGGGAGTATGGGATTCTCCTCTTCCAGTTGTTACCTGTGGGGGATGGGATGTCTTATTTGCTTACATATCTTCACAGCTGAAATTTCAACCCAAAACCACTGATCACTAGGATTGGACAGAGACTAGCTGAATACAGGACAGAGCCAACTAACCCCATCACACTAATCAGGTCCCCAGAGTTTCAGGCTGTAGTTCTGAATGGGACCTTTGTAAAGCTCTAGGGGAAAAGCCACAATCACCAGTCCCAGTTCTTTGGTAAAAGGCTGGTTAATTACAAATCTAGGAGCCCTCAATTCAATCTCACTTTACCAGCTTCTCTAGCTAAGTAGTGAAAAATAATCATGGGGTGGAATCAGTAGAGAAGGCCTGGCAACATGAACAATCAGCATAGATCACTCCCCCAAGAATTGACAAAGGAGAAACAACAGAAGATCCCATTTGTAAACAAATGGCTGAGATGTCAGAAATCGAATTCAGAATTTGGATTGCAAATAAGATTAATAGAATAAAAGTAAAGTTGGAATTAGAAATTCAAGGATCAATTCATAAGTTGTCTCAAGAATTCAATGAATTCAAAGACAAAATCACCAAAGTTTTTGACAAATTAAAGCAAGAACTTGCAACGCTCAAAAATCTGAGAAATACAGTAGAATCACTCAGTAAAAGAATGGAGCAAGCAGAAGAAAGGATCTCTGACTTTGACGACAAATCTTTTGAACACTTCCAAACACTCAAAGAGGAGGAGAAGTGGAGAGCAAAAATGAATCATTCCCTGAGAGAATTGTGGGACCACTCCAAAAGAGTGAATATTTTTCTTATAGGAATCCCTGAAGGAGAAGAGGATGGTGTGAAAGGCACACATACTTCACTCCAGGAGATAATTGAGGAGAACTTCCCAAGCATGTTGAGAGATACTGAAATTCAGATAGTAGACAGTTCAGAAACCCAGCATGAATCAGTCCAAATAAAACATCTCCTAGACACATTGTAATTAACTTTGCCAAAGTTAACATGAAGGAGAATATCATACAAGCAGCCAGACATAAGAACAGCATATCCTCCAAGGGGAAGAATATTAGAATGACTGCAGATCTCTCTACTGAAACTTTTCAATCTATAACAGGATGGTCATCAACCTCCATTCTTCTAAAACAAAACCACTTTCAGCCCAGGATCCTTTATTCAACTAAATTGAGTTTCATTTATGATGGAGAAGTCAATTACTTTAATGACATACACACATTGAAGAAATTTGCCATAATTAAACCAGCTCTTCAGGAAATTCTCAGACCCATCCTCCATAATGATCAGCACAATGCTCTACCACCAAAGTAAACTCATTCTGACATTCTTGATCAAAACCCAACTTCCACAGTGGCAAAAGGATTAAAAATGTCCACTGGACTTTTGAAAAACTTGACACCCAAAATACTACCAGGCTTGTCAATACTCTAAATGAATGTGAGTGACTAAAATTGCCCTTTTCCGAGGCACAAGTTGACTGACTGGATACAAAAACTCAGCCCATATTTCTGCTGCATACAAGAATCTCATCTTACCTTAAAGGATAAAAATAGACTCTGGGTGAAGGGATGGTCATCTATAATTCAGGCAAATGGAAATCAAAAAAAAGCAGGGGTGGCAATTTTATTTTCAGATAGATTAGGCTTTAAACCAACAAAAGGAAGGAAAGACAAGGATGGTCATTTCATATTTGTTAAGGGAAACACTCAATATGATGAGATTTAAATTATTAACATTAATGTGGCCAACCAGAATGCTCCTCAATTTACAAGGGAAACTCTAACAGATATGAAAAATTTGATATCTTCCAACACCAAAATAGTCAGAGATTTTAACACCCCTTTGGCAGTGTTGGATAGATCCTCCACTAAGAAACTAAGCAAAGAAATTTTAGACTTAAACTCAACCATTCAACAATTGGATTTAACAGACATCTACAGAACATTTCATCCTAACAAGTGAATACACATTCTTCTCATCAGCCCATGGAACATCCTCCAAAATTGATCACATCTTAGGTCACAAGTCTAACCTCAGCAAATTTAAAAGAATAGTAATTATGCCTTGTATTTTCTTGGACTATCACAAAATAAAAGTTGAACTCATTAATAACAGGAATCTGCATACTCATACAAAGACATGGAAACTAAATAACCTTATGCTGAATGATAGCTGGGTTGTAGATGAGATTAGGAAGGAAATTGCCAAATTTTTGGAGCAAAACAATAATGAAGATACAAATTACCAGAGCCTGTGGGATATTGCAGAGGCAGTCCTAAGAGGGAAATTTAAAGCACTGCAAGCCTTCTTCCAAAGAACAGAAAGAGAGGAAGTCAATAACTTAATGGGACATTTCAAGCAACTGGAAAAGGAAGAACACTCAAACACCAAACCCAGCAGAAGAAAAGAAATATCCAAAATTAGAGCTGAATTAAATGAAATTGAAAACAAAAGATTTACTCAAAAATTCAATGAATCAAAAAGTTGGTTTTTTTGAAAAATTCAACAAAATTGATAAACCTTTGGCCAACCTAACCAAAAATAGAAAATTAAAATCCCTAATATCGTCAATCAGAAATGCCAAAGACAGAGGGAGGAGCCAAGATGTCAGTCTGTAGCCAGCTTTCTGCAGAGGTTCCCATTCAGAAGGAGAGTTAAAGGACAGAAATTTAGCAAGAAAGCCAATGGTTTGGATCTGAGCCAAAAGAGACATCGAAGAACACACATCAACCCTACTGGAGTGAGTTGCGACCTCAAGGATACAAATAAAATGTACAGAACACATCGCCAAGCAGACGGGAGTCCCCTCCCCCATGAGATCGGCTCGCAACATACTCCATACCTCCATACAAATAAGCGAGCAGAGTTTAGATGTCCTCCCACTCTACCCAATAGGAGAGACCCTCTAAAAACTGGACCTCCTTCCTCTACTAGAGTGCCATGGCACTCTCCTGCCAGGCATAAAACTGTATAAAGCTGTATATATTCTCTAACTGCAAGTTTGAAATCTGGGCATGTCTGGGAAGTCTCCTCCACTCTCACCCCGAGGTCTGGAAGTGTGTCCTCCACAGAGTCCAGATTCTTGGACATTTTCTCGAGGATTGTGGAGGATTGTGGACTGTTGTTGATCTGTGCTAATTTTCAGGCTTGGAAGTGGTGAGAGGAAACTGAGCTGAGAGGAGGCCAAACTGGACAGGTGGTCCTCTGAGGCACCAAGTGGCAGCCACAGCAGTGGGAACAATGGTAGTGGGGCTTGCACCCCTGGGGATGTGTCACAGAGACACTCCCAGTCTCTCTGGGTGGCCAGGGGAAGCTGGGTGGCTTCTAATTTGGCAGCCACTGGCAGAGCAGTCCTGCAGCAGAGGGAAAAGACTCGGGAGTGAAGGATATGCCTGAGGTGGTACCAGCTGGGGTGGTGCATGGAGATTAGAATACATGCACTGAGAAAGTCCTGCAGAGACTGCTTTACTAAGCTTCAGACACATCTGGCCCTCAGGGAATGAAAGCTGAGATAAAGGTCTGAAACTCACAGCCTGAGGCAGAACTATTAGCAGCCCAACGTCTCATCCACAGGGCAAAAATTCTGCAAACTTGTTCTGTTCTATCAGCAACATCAATCAGGGACAGGACTGGAACTGAGTGAATCGTCCCAGCCCCTATCAAGTACCCAAGTTGTCAGGCCTCATCTCCCCCCTGCCAACAGTGACAGAGACAGGCAGACTGGCTGAGGAGCCACAGAGCCCATTGTGACCTAGGCAGGCACAAACCTCTAGAGCGTCTGCTCATTGGAGGGAAGTGGATCACAGCTCTGCAGAGTTACCAGAGACTAGGTGTTACAGAGGGGCAAGGTGAGGAAGAAGGCATCAACCTTCCCAGACTAATTTACTTGCTGAGAGGGCCCTCCTGAGCTCAAGAGCACTGGAATGAGTTATACTGGAACTGTCAGCAGACTTCTGCTATCTACTTGCCAGAGACTTTTCAACTCTTTTATTTGTGGTTGGTAATGGCTAGGACAATTGATTGGGACCTCTTCAACTGGGCCAATCACCCGAGAACTTTCCAAAGTGGTACCCTAGGTGTGTGGTAGGGGGAAGGTTTGATTTTCCTTTTCCAATTGTTGTCTGTGGGGAGCATGGTAACCTAACTGCTGGTATTTCTCCACAGTTCAGACTCCAACACAGAGTAATTGATACCCTTAGGTAAGACAGAGACCAGCTGAAAAGAAGATAGAGCCACTTAACCCCACCCACCAAGAAGGCCCCCAGTTTTGCAGGCAGTAGCATTGTATTGGTCCTTGGCAAAACTCTAGGGGAAAAGATACAGGCACCAGTCCCAGCTTTCGGGCAAAGGACTGGTCAAACATTACTTCTAGAACCCCCAACCCAATTTATCCTTATCTACTCATCCAGCCTAATGGTGCAAAATAATCATGGGGCAGAATCAGCGGAATAGCTCTGGAAACATGAACAACCAGAGTAGATCAACCCCCCCCAATAAACAATTTGGTGGACACAAATGACAATCCTATGCATAGACAGATGGCTGAGATGTCAGAATTTGAATTCAGAATATGGATTGCAAACAAGAGCAATAAAATAGAGGCAAAGTTGGAATTAGAAATTCTGGGAGCATTTCAAATTGTCTCAAGAAGTCAAAGAATTCAAAGACCAAATGACAAAAGATTTTGACGCATTGAGACAAGAAGTTGCAGCCTGTAAAAATCTGAGAAACACAGTAGAATCCCTCAGTAACAGAATAGAGCAAGACGAAATGGTTTCTGACATCGAAGACAAATCTTTCGAACGCTCCTAAACCTACAAAGAGGAAGAGAAATGGAAGGCAAAAATGGATCATTATCTCAGATAGCGCTGGGATAACTCAAAGAAAACGAATATTGGCCTTATAAGGATACCTGAAAATGACGAAATGGCATCACAAGGCCACAGAGTCTCTTCTCTATGAGATTATGAAAGAGAACTTCCCAGACATGCCAAGAGATTCTGAAATTCAGATAGCAGACAGTTTCAGAACCCAGCACGACTCAACCCGAATAAGACATCCCCAAAGCACATCATAATTAAGTTCACTAAAGTTAATATGAAAGAGAAAATTCTGAAAGCAACCAGATGCAAGAAATCCATTACCTACAAGGGGAAGAATATTAGAATAACTGCATATCTCTCTGATCAAACCTTTCAAGGTAGAAGAGAATGGTCATTGACTTTTAATCTCCTAAAACAAAATAACTTTCAACCCAGGATCCTGTATCCAGCTAAAATGAGTTTCATTTATGATGGAGAAATTAAATACTTTAATGACATCTACTTGTTGAAGAAATTTGCTATAACCAAGCCAGCTGTCCAGGATATTCTCAGACCTATCCTCCATAATGACCAGTGTAATCCTCTACCAAAGAGTTTTCTCACCCAGAAACTTCTTACCAAATTCCAACTTCCACAGTGACAAAAGGATTAAAAATGTCTGCTAGACTTTCTACAGATTTGTCAATATTTTCAATTAATGTGAATGGTTTAAATTGTCCTATAAAGAGGCATAGGTTGACTGACTGGATACAAAAACTCAGGCTAGATATCTACTGCATATAAGAATCTCATCTTACCTTAAAAGATAAATATAGACTCAAAGTGAAGGGATAGTCATCTATATTCTAGGCAAATGGAAATCAGAAAAAGGCAGGTGTTGCAATCTTATTCACAGATACAATAGGCTTTAAACCAACCAACATAAGGAAGGATAAAGACAGTCATTTCATATTTGTTAAAGGTACTACTCATTATGATGAGATTTCAATTATTAATAATTTTGCACCCAACAAGAATGTGCCTCAATTTATAAGAAAAATTCTAATAGACATGAGTAACTTGATTTCCTCCAGCTCTATCGTAGTTGGAGATTTTAATACTACTTTAACAGTGTTGGATAGCTCCTTCAATAAGAAGCTAAGTGAAAAAATGTTAGATTTAAACTTCACCATTCAACATCTGCATTTAATAGACATCTACAGAACATTTCATCCTAATAAATTTGAGTACATATTCTTCTCATCACCCCATGGAACATACTCCAAAATTGATCACATTTTAGGTCACAAGTCTAACCTCAGCAAATTTAAAAGAATAGTAATTATTTCTTGCATCTTCTTAGACTACCATGGAATAAAAGTTGAACTCAACAATAACAAGAATCTGTCGACTCATACAAAAATATGGAAGCTACATAACCTTATGCTGAATGATAGATGGGTCATAGATGAAACTAAGAAGGAAATCACCAAATTTTTGGAACAAAACGACAATGAAGATACAAATTATCAAAACCTCTGGGATACTGCAAAGGCCGTCATAGAAGGGAACTTTAATAGCACTGCAAGCCTTCCTCAAGAGTACAGAAAGAGAGGAAGTTAACAACTTAATGGGACACCTCAAGCAACTGGAAAAGGAAGAACATTCCAACCCCAAACACAGCAGAAGAAAAGAAATAACCAAAATCAGGACAGAATTAAATGAAATTGAAAACAAAAGAATTATGTAACAGATCAAAAAATCAAAAGTTGGTTCTTTGAAAAGGTCAATAAAATACATGAACCTTTGGCTACCCTAATCAGGAATAAAAGAGTAAAATTTCTAATTTCATCAATCAGAAATGGTAAAGATAAAATAATCACAAACCCCTCAGAAATTCAAAAAATCCTTAACGAATATTACAAGAAACTTTACACTCAGAAATATGAAAATCTGAAGGAAATTGACCAATACTTGGAAGCATGCCACCTTCCTAGACTTAGCCAGAATGCAGTGGAAATGTTGAACAGGCCAATATCAAGTTCCAAAATAGCATCAACTATACAAAATTTCCCTAAAAAGGAAAGCCCAGGACCAGATGGCTTCAGCTCAGAATTCTACCAAACCTTTAAAGATGAACTAGTACCTATGTTACTCAACCTTTTCCAAAATATAGAAAAAGATAGAATACTATCAATACATTCTATAAAGTGATTATCTCCTTGATCCCTAAACCAGGAAAAGACCCAACAAGAAAAGAAAACTACAGACCAGTATCACTAATGAATATTGATGCAAAAATATTCAATGAGATCCTAACAAACAGAATCCAGCAACACTTCAAACAAATTATATACCACGACCAAGTAGGCTTTATCCCAGGATCTCAAGGCTGGTTCAATATATGTAAATCCATAAATGTAATTCAGCACATAAACAAATTAAAAAATAAAGACCATATGATTCTCTCAATTGATGCAGAAAAAGCTTTTGATA
>CAUYON010084791.1:0-52819 GCA_963573935.1 Arctocebus calabarensis
CGCCCTGGGTAGAGTGTCGTGGCATTACAGCTCACAGCAACCTCCAATTCCTGGGCTCAAGCGAGTCTCCTGCCTCTGCCTCCCAAGTAGCTGGGACTACGGGCACCTGCCACAATGCCCGGCTATTTTTGTTTGGGTTGCAGCCGTCATTGTTGGTTGGCAGGCCCAGGCTGGATTCGAACCCGCCAGCTCAGGCTTACATGGCTAGCGCCTTAGCCCTCTGAGCCACAGGTGCAGAGCCAGTTTTTTTGTTTTTAATAGACTGGTGTTTCTCATACTCAGGCTGGTCTCGAACTTGAGCTCAAGCAATCCACCCATCTCAGACTCCCAGAGAGCTAGGATTACAGGAGTAAGTCATGAGTCACTGCGTCCAGCCTTGTGGCCCTTTGTATTTAGCATTTTTCACTTAGCGTAATGCTCGGGGTTTTTAAGTGCTTCCTGGATCTTAACATTCATCTTTACTACCCTAGTTTGTAAATATTTTCCTCTATGTATCTTCTAGATGGTTTATCATAGTTTTAGCTTTTACGTGGAGATTTCTGTTTCATCCCAAATTAACTTTCATGCGTGTTATGAGGTAGGAGTTACAGTTCATTTTGTCTAGCAGAAAGAAGTTAAGAATACACTTCAGTTCACAATATATCCCGTTTTTTTCTATGCCGGCCTCCTTTCTTACTTATTTAATCATTTCCTCCTCATCTCTCTTCCCACCACATGCCACTATTCTGTCATGTTTGACATTTACATCTGTACTCATCTTTACAAATCGGTATTATGGATGTGGTTCTGAGTATATGTACATAGCATTGGCTATATTATCTCAGTGGTCACTAAACTTTTTGTTGACCAAGCCTTCAGTTTAACAGCCATCCCTGTTACTATGTGTTACCCTAATCCATTGCTTTTGGCTGCTGCATAAAATATTGAAACCACATTTTACCTCCCCACACTCCTTAAGATGGTCTGTTAAGTTCTGACAGTCACAAATAACTTTACCCCTATGGAAAGTCGGCTGGGGTTGGAGTGCCTTGGACATGCTGGGTTATGTGTTCTTGTCTTGTTCTCTCTTCTGTTTATGTGCCTCCCTCTGTTTTTTTCTTTTTCTCTAATCTTTCTCTCCATGTCTCTGTCTCTACATCCCTCTGTGCAACTCAGATTCTTGGTTCCCTATTTCCCTTTGTTTTCTTTACTTTTCTGTCTCTGCTCCCAATTATTAGCTCTATTTCTCTCTCTCTCTTTTTTTTTTTTTTTTTGAGACAGAGTCTCTCTCTGTCACCCTAGATAGAGTGCTGTGACATCACAGCTCACAGCAACCTCTAATTCCCGGGCTCAAGCGAGTCTCTTGCCTCCGCCTCCCAAGTAGCTGGAACTACAGGCACCCGCCACAACGCCTGGCCATTTTTTGATTGCAGCCATCAATTGCAGCCACCGTTATTTGTCAGGCCTGGGCTGGATTCGAACCCACCAGCTCAGGTGTTGAGCCACAGGTGCTGAGCCCCGAGACCTTTTATATTCATGATCTCATTTAATCTTTTTTTTTTTTTTTGAGACAGAGTCTCCCTCTGTCACCCTGGGTAGAGTGCCAGGATGTCACAGCTCACAGGAACCTCAAACTCATGAGCTTAAGCAATTCTCTTGCCTCAGCCTCCTGAGTAGCTGGGGCTACAGCTGCTTACCACAACACCTGGCTATTGTTTTTAGAGATGCAATCTACCTGCCTAGGCCTCCTAGAGTGCTAGAATTACAGGCATTAGCCACCATACCCGACCTTTGTTTCATCTGTCTCTGGGTCCCTTGTCCTCTGCTCTGTGCCTTTGTCCTCTGGGCCCCTTGTCCTCAGCTCTGTGCCTTTGTCCTCCTGTTCTTCGTTTCACATCTCTTCACCACCCTCTTATCTCTCTCTCTCCTTGCTTTCTGATCTTATCTCTGTTCTGAATCTGTCTCTTTCTCTCTGCCTCACCATTTCTGTCTCTCTGTGACCCAGGCCCTCTCCTCATCCTTGGCCCTCACCAGGTGACAGTGGAAACTGGATTGAGATTGCCTATGGCACCAGCTCAGGAGGCGTGCGGGTCATCGTGCAGCACCCTGAGACAGTGGGCTCAGGGCCCCAGCTCTTCCAGACCTTTACTGTGCACCGCAGCCCCGTCACCAAGATCATGCTGTCAGAAAAGCACCTCATCTCAGGTGGGCCTTGCCAGGCTGCTGTGTGTGGGAGAGGACTGATCTCGGACAGTAATTGCAGAAGTGAGAGACAGCCATAAGGGAGAGCAGTCTGGGGGAGAGTGAATTTGTGACGGCAGGGAGAATTAATCAATTCTCCATTTATTGAGCACCCACTGTGTGCCAGGCATAGGGATACAGTGATAAACAAGGCAGGCCAAGTCTCTGCCCTCAAAGAGCTGACATTCTAGTAGGGCTGCCAGGACAATCAATAAATATGTAAAAATGTAAATCAACGTAAGGTGATGATAAGGGCCATGAATAAAAACAAAACTGTGCATGGCTACAGTGGCAGGTCACTGGAGAGGGTGTGTTTGTGTTAGGCTATCTAAGTAAGGACCTTTTTTGTTTTGGAATCAGAGTTTCCCTCTATCACCCTGTGACAGAGCTGTGGTGTCACAGCTCACAGCAACCTCCAACTCTTGGGCTTAAGTGATTCTCTTGCCTCAGCCTCCCAAGTAGCTGGGACTATAGGTGCCCACCACAACATCCAGCTATTTTTTGGTTGTAGTTGTCATTGTTGTTTGGCAAGCCTGGGCTGGATTCGAACCCACTAGCTTCAGTGTATGTGGTTGGCACCTTAGCTGCTTGAGCTATGGGCACCAAGCCCTCAGGAAAGACCTTTGAGCAGAAATGAGAGAATGAGCAGTGCAAACTGGTGGGGACAAGCTTTCAGGTAGAGGAACAGACATTGCAAAGCCTCTGAGGTAGGAGGATGTTCAGTTCATCTGAGGAAGTACAGGGACCCCTGTGTGCCTGGAGCTGAATGAGTGAAGAAGAGGGAAGAAGTGAGGTCAGGGTGGTGATGGGGGCAGGAGCCACAGGAGGGCTCTGAGCAGGGAGGAACATGACCAGACTCAGTTGTTCCCAGGCTCCACTTGGCTGTGTGTAGGGGACAGACTATGGGGACAGGACAGGAGCAGTGAGTCCAGGGAGGACACAGAGGAACAGGACCAGGGTGGGGCAGTGGACAGGGTGAGGTCAGATCAGACTCTAGAACGAGGCAGAGCCAACAAGGTTTTTGACCATTTGGAATTCTGGGGAAGTGAAAATTCTCCAAAGGGGAAGAATTCAGAAGGGATGGAACGTTGACATCTCTGAAAGGGGGTTGTCCTGGGGCTCAGGAAGGGCTGACCCCTGCCGTCTCTGTGCTCCTCAGTCTGTGCGGACAACAACCACGTGCGGACCTGGTCTGTGACTCGCTTCCGGGGCATGATTTCCACCCAGCCGGGCTCTACCCCGCTTGCTTCCTTCAAGATCCTGGCACTGGAGTCAGCCGACGGGCATGGTGGCTGCAGTGCTGGCAACGACATTGGTGCCTACTGGCCCCTGGCCCCTACTCTACCTACCTGCCTGGTCCCTGCTGGCTCCCACTAACCCTCTTGCCTGGCTCCTGTGGATCTTAACACCCTAGCCAGCTGGCCACCACTAGCCACCTAGGTCTTCCGGTCCTATTGACTGCTGACCCCTTTGACCTCTACTGACCTTCACCTGACCCCTGTTGACCTCCACTTATCCAGCTGGCCCCTGTTGAACTCTGTTATCCCCACTGCTTCCTCCTGACTGCCACCTGACCCAGGATGTGCTCCCACTAATGTGCAGCTGACCCCTGACGTGCCTTTATCCTACTGGCTGTCACAGCCCCTGCCCTCTTTGACCCTGCCCGACTCCAGCAGCTTAAGGATGGGTCCTGGGTCTTGAGGGGGGAAGCAAACTTTGGGGTCTGGAGACCCCAGGCCTCAGCTTGCCCTGACCCCACCCCTGCCTGGCCCAGGCCCTTATGGTGAGCGGGATGACCAGCAAGTGTTCATCCAGAAGGTGGTGCCCAGCGCCAGCCAGCTCTTCGTGCGTCTTTCATCTACTGGGCAGCGGTGAGGACTGTCCTGTCAAAAAGGGAGGGTGGTTAGGAGAGAAGGCAAGGGCCAGATGAGTCACTGAGGCCAAAAAAGGGTCCTAACCAAGGGGCAATGAAGGAGCAAAGGCTGGGAGGGAGGATGGGCTGATGGGTTTTGAGCTGGAGGTACCAAAGGTAGGAGAGGTGTAGGTGTGAGTGAAGCTGCCCGTCGCACTGGGCCTCAGACAGAGGCAACCTTGTGCAGTCAGGCCCAGGCCAGGGGGCAGAGGTGGAGGGGTCAGGGTGGGAGGAGGTGGGGCAGGAAGCTGTAGGAGCCCAGAAGAGGTGCTTGCTCCAGCCTGGGAAGGTAGCCTGGGAGGGTTTTCTTGAAGAGGGACCCTGAGCAGAGACCTGGAGGACACATAGCTAGGAGCAGAAGAAGGGAGGGAAAAGGGTATCCCAGGCTGATGAGGGAATGGCACGTGCAAAGGCTGGGAAGGCCCATATAGGGTAAGGAGGGACATGCCTGGGTGCTCCTGTGCTGGGGCACAGAACGGCAAATGTGGGCAGGTTCTCATCAGTTGTGCAGAAGAGCTGAGACTTTGTCCTGATGCTACTCATAACAAGGTTGTAGTTGCTAGGGTGACCAGCAGATTGAAGAGGCTGGGACAGGTGGTTGGTGGGAGGGGGCAGGAGGGACTGGGGGAGGTGCTGAGGGTCGCGGCAAGGGCGGGGCATGGGCTTTCCCTGTGAGGGTAACAGAGAAGAGCAGCAGATATGGGGAGGATTCTGAGGCCCATTTGGGACCCTGGGTGTAGGTGTGGCCTAGGGACCTTCTGGAGGTACTGGGCCCCTGGACCTGGAACTTAAGAGAAAAGCAAGTTGGGGTCGGTAAGGATCAGGGGGACTACTGGAGGGGCTGGGGCTGAAGCCACAGTGGTGGGGCTGTGACTGGGAAGCGTGGTCCTCCCTCCTTGTGCTCCAGGGTGTGCTCCGTGCGCTCAGTGGATGGTTCACCCACAACTGCCTTCACGGTGCTCGAGTGCGAGGGCTCCCGGCGGCTCGGCTCCCGGCCCCGACGCTACCTGCTCACTGGCCAGGCCAATGGCAGCCTGGCCATGTGGGACCTGACCACCGCCATGGATGGCCTCGGCCAGGCCCCTGGTAGGCCCACCCCGCCTCAAACCAGTCCCAAGCCCCACAGACTCACCCGCAACCACTCCTCGCAGCCTACTCCATCGCCACCTCTCTTCCAAGCCCTTGCCCTCTGAACCTTCTCCTCAGCCCTCCTTCCCCTCATTTTTAAACTGTCTCTTAGCCTCTGGGCTCTGTCTGTTACCTTCTGAGTTCTTCCTTTTATCCTGACTCTTGATGCTTGCACTGTGACCTCTGTCCCTTGGTCTGTGACCTGCCACTCCTCTTGCTCCTCCTAGCAGGTGGCCTGACAGAAGAAGAGCTGATGGAACAGCTGGAACAGTGCGAGCTGGCCCCACTGGGTCCCTCACGGGGCTCTCTCCCCAGCCCCTCACCCCGAACCTCTCTTACCAGGTAACTGCAACTCCACGTCCCCTTCTGCTCAATGGGGGAAAGGGCACAACATGGTGGCCTTGGTGGTGGGGAGCCAGCTGCCCCGTGATTACCTGCATTGACATCCCTCACTCCTTCAGTCTCCACTCAGCCTCCAGCAACACCTCTCTGTCTGGCCACCGGGGGAGCCCAAGCCCCCCACAGGCAGAGGCCCGGCGCCGTGGGGGAGGCAGCTTTGTGGAACGCTGTCAGGAACTGGTGCGGAGTGGTCCAGAGCCCCGACGGCCACCAACACCAGCCCCCCGGCCCTCCATGAGTCCCGGGGCTCCCCTCATACCTCCTAAGATAAAACTCAATGAAACTTCCTTTTAAATGCAGCTGCCATGGTGCCTTTGGATACTCTGGTCCCAGGGGAATCAGGTGCCTCCCTCTTTCCTGTTGGAGCCCCTGAGATCAGGGCCAGGGTCTCTTTGGAGTGGTCACTGTTACTAGGTCCCTATCTTCCCCCTTCTCTGGAAGCCAAAGTCATCCTCCTCAATAAAGTCCTCACTGCCAATGACTTCTTGCATTCTTAGAAGGTTTGGGGACCTCCAGTGAAGGGGTGGGAGGAGATGTGGGACTCAACCAGGTCCCTTGATATAAATTCAAGACCATCTTCCTCTTCTAGTTTAAGCGAAGAAGGGGGCCAGATGTGGGCTCACACTTATTATTTTAGCACTCTGGGAGGCCGAGGCAGGTGGATCCCCTGAGCGCATGTGTTCCAGACCAGCTTGAGTAGCAGCAAGACCCCCGTCTCTACTAAAAATAGAAAAACTAACTAGGCATTGTGACAGGAGCCTGTAGTCCTAACTACTTGGGAGGCTGAGGCAGGAGGATTGCTCAAGCCCATGAGTTTGAGGTTGCTGTGAGCCATGTTGTCACAGCACTCTGCCAAGGGCCACAGAGTTAGCTCTATCTCAAAAAATAAAACAAAAAGGAGACTGTAGGGCAGTGCCTGTGGCTCGGTGAGTAGGGCGCCAGCCCCATATACCGAGGGTGGCGGGTTCAAACCCGGCCCTGGCCAAACTGCAACAAAAAAATAGCCGGGCATTGTGGTGGGCACCTGTAGTCTCAGTTACTCAGGAGGTTGAGATAGGAGAATCACCCCTAAGCCTAGGAGCTGAAGGTTGCTGTGAGCTGTGAAGTCATGGTACTCTACCAAGGGCAACAAAGTGAGACTCTGTCTCTAAAAGAAAAAAAAGAGAGAGAGAGAGACTGTATTGGCTTATATTCTGGCCTCATGCGTGGCTGATTCCAGGGATTTAAACACTCATCCAGAATATCTTTCTATCTCTTGACTTTGCTGTCATCTGGAATGTGTCATTTCAGTAAGGTTTTCCCCTTTCTGTGCCAAGATGACTCCATGTGGCTCCTTAGCAACTTTTCTCTTTCTAGTAGCATCAAAAATCACAGAACTGATTCTCATTGCCTTAGACTGAGTCAAACATCAATCCTGAACCAATTACTATGGTCAGTGTGATCAAGGACTTCCATTGTTCCTGCTTGCGTCATGAGCCCTCACAAGCCAGGAGGTGGTGCCAGCCCCATGTAGACAGAGTGGAGAAGTTCCTGAAAGGAGAATGGGGATACTGTTACCTCAAGCATGGATGAATGGCTACAAGTAGGCAGATACATGGACGTTGACCTTTACATTTGTACCCCAAACCTGGCCACTGCAAGCACCTCACCCAGAATTCCTGGCTGTGCAGTCCCTTACATCTTTCCTGCCCACACCAGAGAAGGACAGATTCAAGCCTTTGCATTCTGATATTCTTGGGTTTTTTCCCCCCAAATAATAACTGTTGCTGTTAGAGGGGTTTTCTACATCTTTTCCTTGGGACAATGAAAAAGGAGAGAAAGTGGGCCAGGCTAGGGGCAAAGGATATTAGAATATGATGCTTCTCTAGAATTCTAGAGTTTCTGAAACATAACGAAGAGAGGTCTAGAATGTTTGGAAATCTAAAACACAGGGATATTCAAAATTCTGGAGTCCTAATGGATTAAGAGTGTTAGGGTTCTTCCTTGCATATCAGAGAATCCAAACTGTAGAAGTTTCTGGGAAAAAAGATTTGGAAAATCACTGATTCTAGAAAAAGAGAGTGTCAAGCGCAGTTTATATCAGTGAATCTTGACCAATAGAAATATTTAGCATGCTAGAATATTTGGAATGCTGAGAATTATATAGAAAGGGATCTGGATTAGTAGGGAATCTAGAGAATGGGAGACATCCTAGACTGTCAACCTTTCAGACCACTAGAAGGTTTGTTTGCATTCCATTCCAAGATCTATGCAATGGCAGAGTGGTCTTGATTGTCAGAGAATCTGGAACATAAATGAGAGACCCAAAAAGTGAGGGATTCTGAAACCTGAATGTCCTGGAATGGCTGTGAATCTCAAACTCTAGAAATTATGTTATAGGATATTCAAAATGCTGCAAGATATTTGAATGTTAGAAATTCTAGAATGTGGGAAGATGAGTTGGAATGTCAGGAAACTTAGCATATAGTGGTGTTTTGCAATGCTCACAGATCTAGAATATTGAGGTCATTTGTTCCCCATGGCTGAGAATCCAGAACATAAAACACTAGTGTGTCTGGAATGCTGATATTTCTAGAAATAAGAGATCTGAAATGTTAGCGAATCTAGAACACTGAAGAGTTGGATTTTTTTTTCCATACTAGGGATAATACTGTGTGTGTGTTTTTATGTGTGTGTGTGTGAATGTGAAAGCATGGCTGAGTGGGGAGAAAACTTCTGGAATGTCAGGGATCTAGAACTCTGAACGATTCTGAAGGGTTGAAGTCAGATGAGGCTTCAAGCGCTGACATAGACACGACCCTGGAGATAATGACACTGATAGGGAGGAATTGGGAGCTGGGGGGAGGGGAAGCCAACGCCCGGAAGTTGCAGTGGTGAGCCAGAGGCTGTTGCCTAGCAACCAGCACTGAAGATGCCCTGGATCCCAGGCAGAAGGAAGCAATTTCAGCAGCACCCCCAGCAAATGCTCCAGCCAAAGGGTAGGAAGTGTGTGTGTGTGGGGGGGGGTGAGGAATGGTCAGGGACTTGCTATCCCTCAAGGCCAGTGAGCAGGGATCTTGGGGACCACATTGAGTGGGCAGAGCTGGGCACTCCATCATAAAGCTGGCACAGTCCATGAATACCAGTGAATGGAGAGTTTGTGCCATCATTTCTGCTTCAGGGGCTGTATGTCCCTGGGCAATGGTGGACCCGAAGTTGTAGATGTCAGCGTGTGGGATGGAGGTATGGATTGCTGTAGGTGGTGATGATGGTGTGAGTGTGGCCGTGTGAATCTCTAACCTGCACAAGCTCCACTGGAAGAAGCAACAGAAGAGGGGGATGAGGGTGAAGCTGGATCAATTGCTGTTCTTAGTCGGGGGTGGCCGCTGCAGTCAGGGCTGTGGCCTAGTATCCTGTGCGGGTGGAGCGTGGGATCCACTGGAAAGCTTAAGAACCAAGCTGCTGTGTGAGATAGGCCCCTGAACCCAGAAGCCTGGCAAACAGGAAAAGAGTGGGGCTTGGCATCTCAAGTGTGGTGTGGGTCCCAATTCTCTGTGAGGGTGCGTGTGGCCTGAGACTCTGAGGAAAAAGGGGAGACTAGGGGGTGGAGTCTGGAGCTCTGGGGGCAGTAACTTTGGGACATGAGAGGCAGAGTTTGTAATTTGGAGAAAAGAGGGTGGGGCCTTGCATTTGGAATGAAGGGAAGGAGCTGGGCTTGAGACTCTGAAGGCTGTGAGCAAGGCTTGGAGCCTGGAACCCACTAAAGTTTAAAGCTCCCTGTGGCTTGGGACTCCTAATGGTGGAGATTCTTAATGTAGAAGAGGACTGGAACTCTCTAAAAAGAAAGTTTGGGCCGGGCACAAGGTGGATGGATGGCCTGAGCTCAAAAAAAAAAAAAAAAAAAAAGTTAGCAGCATTGTGGAGGATGCCTGTAGTTCCAGGTACTTGGGAGACTGAGGCAAGAGGATCGCTTGAGCTGAAGACTTTGAGGTTGCTGTGCGTTATTCAATGACGCCATGGTACTCTACCCAGGGTGACAGAGTGAGACCCTGTCTCAAAAAAAGAAAAATCCATTCTTGAAATTATATGTATATATATATGCAATTCTGGGGGTGGGAGGCTGCTGATGGGCACCTTTAAACTTTCAGGCAGGGAAGGGGGTCTGGTACCCTGAGAGTAGAGGGATGCAGGAGGGGGCAGAGCCAGGATGCCCTCTGGAAGCATAGTCTGTGAGCCAGAGGCAGAGCTTCTGAGGAACAAGCTTTTGCAGATGTGTGACCCTGGAACCCCTGAAGCACAGGGCCTTGAGAAGGGACCAATCCTTTGGGGAAGGTCCAGTGTGAACCTGGAACACTCAGAGGGGTAGGACCTGGGGCCTAGAGTAGGATTAGCCTTCCATTCCCAGAATCTTTAGTCTCTCGGGTGGAAAGTGGGCATCCGTGGGGACCTCCAGCTTCTACACCGACAGGGCAAATCCTGACTGAATTCTCCCAAAAACTGTGAGCGGAGGTATGAGGTCTGCTAGTAGAAGTCTAGCTTAGGAGATCCTGCCCACCACCTCCGCATTCCTCCCATTTGTAAGCATCCCCAAACTTGGGGACTCTGCCTCACAAGAGGGCTCCCCTACGTCTTGGAGCAGTGGGGGGCCCCGGCGACCTCAGCCCCGCACCTGTCCCTCTAGCCCCTCCCCTACAGCCTCCCTATTGGCAGCGCAGAGAGCTCTGAAGGCGCAGGGCTCTGATTGGCGGGAAGTTCGCAGCCCGCGGCTAGGACAGTGGAGAAAGTGAGTAGTCTTCTGGCGGGGGCGGGGGGCGGGGCCGAGCCAAGCTGGACCCGCTGGACACACCGACTGCCTTGAGCAGGACTCTGAACGCCCGACAAGATGCAGCGGCCTGGCCCCAGGGGCCGCCGCCCCCTCCTGTTGGTGCTGCTGCTGCCGCTCTTTGCAGCCGCCGCCAGCTCTACATCCATCGCTAACCCCAGTCCCATCCCTAGCCAGGCAGTCGAGGTCTCGGTGGTCCCCGGCCGCCCGACCAGGTAAGTCCTCCTGAGGCCCCGTCTTTCTTGTGCCTTCTTCCACCCAATAAATCTGGTGGTCCAGGAAGACCAGGACTTTGGCATTTAGGGAAATATGAACCGACTGCTTCGATGTGGGAATGAAAGGGTCAGGGCTCTTGGATTTATTAGGGGCCCCTATTTTAGGTTAGAATCGGGAGTAGTGAGATTTTTAGGAGGCGTCCCCTCCATTGTGTGGAGATGGATAAGCCTCCAGGGACTCCTGGGATTTATTCTGGGAAGGGTCTTTAGTTTAAAAGGGGCGACGCTTTAAGTTTTCGTAGAATGATAGAGATGGGTGGGGCCCTTGAGCTGGAATGGGGTTCCCCTCGTTTCTTAGGGGCTTTAAGGAGGAAAGTCATTGGGAGATTCTGGAGAAACTGTGCATAGGAGTTGATACATCCTGGTTTTCTAGGTTTGGGGGACGCTGGATTAATTACTTGTATAAGGGACCGTTCGATTTTTCTGCTAGGACGACGTGGACTCGGGTTGATGGCGGAGGGGCTCGGGGGGAATCGTGTGTGTAGGGGGGAGTCCTCGGGTTTCAGGAGAGCTGGGGATGCTCTAGTTTCCTACAGGATTGAATGAAGTACTAGAGATTACGCGGAGAGAGATCCAGGATTTCCTATAGATTTGGGAGTTATAGCCACCCTTCCTGTCTTCGGGTGACGAGGTCGAAGGAAATACTCTGCCCAGCGCCCCCCTCCCGCCCCCCGCCCGGTGGCCCAGCGCTCCGTTACAAAGGCTCTGGGCTCCGCTCCTGCCTCGGTCTCTGCGAATGCGTTTAGTAACCCGAGCCGCAACGGGGGCGGGGCCGGGAAGGGGTTAACCTGGAGAAAAGGCAGGAGGGATGACGGCAGGACTCGGGGTCCTGCAGGCTCTCCGCCAGGTGGCATCATCCTCCACTGGGCCCTACCCGTCTGGAGGGGGCTTGCGTGCTGGATGTCCCCTTCTCCGTATCCCCTACTGCTCTCCTCTCCGAGTTTGAGCACGCGCCTTCGTCTTTCGCCCTCCCCTCAGCCTGAGCATAATGGACTTGTCTGGGGGGCCCCTGGATTTCGGCGCACTTGCGCTGGAGCTGGCGGCTCCGCCACTGAGACCCTCTGGGCGCAGACAAGCCTCCCAAAACTACACTTTCATCTTGATCAATCGGGAAATTGAGGCCCAAAGACCAGGAGAGGCTAGCTCCAGGACATATATCGCGAAAGGGCAAGAACGAGCTAGAACTTAGCTTTGGGATTCCCAGTCCTGGACTGTGACTCCTTCTGTATCCCCCTCCACCTCAGCGCCCTGCTGGACCCACAAAGCGGGGACCTCCCTCCCATGCTGCTGAGGTCCGTGGAAGTGGCGCCACCTGCCGGCTAGACTCAGGATGGTAGCTGAGTCCCGGAACGGGACGTACACGGAGGGCGGAGTTCTAGATTCCCAGACAGTCTGGGCTTAGAAATGCGCTTAAGAATCTTGAGTCTTTTAAAAAAATCATTTAAAAATATTTGTATAAATAATATATTTTGCAATAAAATCTTACCGCCAAACTCACTTCGTAAGAAAAACAAAAGCAAGTTTGCTGTGGCCTTCACCCCTCGAAAGTCAGCCAATTTGCCTTCCTTTGTACAGATGGAGAAACTGAAGCACGGAGAGAAGTGCCTCAAGTTAGTCACACATCTATTTTGAGCTTCCTCAAGCCTCGTCTTGCTTTCCTCTCTCCTCATTGCCCTCCTTTGGGGAGTTCTGAGGCTCTGGGGGGCCTGAGTGACTTCCACCCCCCTATTTATAGCGTTGCTGCTTGTCGCTGCTGCCCAGGTCGGACACCTAGGAGGAGCCGCTGCATCCGAGGTGGGTTGTTCCAGGTGAAGTGTGAGTGGGGGGGAGAATGGGGTAGTAGGAGAGGATCTGAGTGCTCCCTTCCCCACCCCTCATCTCAGTTGGAGAGCTGGAATACATGGTGGTAGAAAGGGACTCAGTCCCCTTCTTCCCCACTTAGTCCCAGGCTGTCTCCCAAGCCTCCTGCAGGGTCCAAAGCTGTCAGCCCCCAAAGTGCGTAGGCCCCCAGCAGTGCCTGACCCCAGAGCCTCCTGTGCCGACCCCCAGCCCCAGTGCAAGGAAGAGACAAGTGTCCCTCAACTGGCAGCCACTGACGTGAGTGTGGGATCCCTCCTCCACCAGTCTCCCTCAGGAACTCCCAGCTTTTTTCACCATTTCCCCTCCATCTCTCTCTCTCTGCTTGTATCTCATCTGTTTCTATTTCCTCTTTCCCTGCCTATCTCAGTCTCTAGGTCTTTCAGTCTTTATCTGTCTCTCTGCATTTGCTTTTTACCACTGCGCTCTTATCTCTTACCTGTCTGTCTCCCTCTCTCCCTCCACCCCCTTTCCCACTGCCTGTCTTTGTGTCTAACTCTCTTTTCCCTCCTCTTCCTCTTCTTCCTCTCTCTCTCTACCCTGCCTCCAATCTGTTTCTCCCTAGGACTCTGTTTCTCTCCAAGCCTCTAAACACTCAAGCCTGATCCACTAAACGGGGTGGGGGAAGCCACTATTGGGAGTCCTTTTTTTGGCATGGGAAGGATTTTGGTGTGTGTGGGGGGGGAGCAGGGTGACAGCCACTTCTCTGCCCCTTCCCATCCAGGCTGCAAGAGGCCCGAGCTCTGCTGAAGCGACGGCTGCCCCGCGGGCCTGGGGGCCGGGCACTGCTGAAAAGGAGGCCCCCACAGCGCAGCTTTGCCGGCCAGGCCCAGGGTAAGAACATCCGCCTTTCTTTCGCCAAGGGCAGGGGAGGTTCTGGGCCAGATAAAGCCGTCTGGTTCCCACGGTCCAGCCACCGCCTACCCACTCCCCTCACCCCTCACCATAGTTCAGTCTCCCCCCCAGGATGCAGCCCCCTCTAGGGACCCCAGCGTCCGGCTGTGGAGGTGAGCCCAGGACAGGACCAGACTCAAGCCAGAGAAGCTGACCCGCAGGGGTGGGGCCGGGAAACCAGGCGTCCCAGCTCCCCTCGGCCAAAGGGGGCGGGGGGCTGAGCCAATCCAGACAACAAAAGCGATTGTGAGGGTTGGCGCCTGCCTGGGCACCCAGTGCCCAAGATCGAGGGCGGCTGAGGGCCAAAGGCCTCCCCTGGTTTCCTGGACCCACCCCCTGCCCTCCTCCCACTCCAGCTCTGCCCCAGGTTAGAGCACCCCTCATCTTAACCACTCTCACAAACTCCCCTCTTGCTGTAGCCTTCAGCCTAGATGTGTTCTCCCTAAAATCTTCCAGATGTAGGCCTTGGGCCAGATGTTAAGACCCCCGCCCACAGCCTCAGTCCACCACTTCCCCTTATCCATTGTGACTTCTTTACCAGGTGTGGGGGTCCTGGCCAGATGTGGGTGCAACTTCAAAGTGCTTCCCATCCCCCACCCCATCTTCTGCTGCTCAGAATCCAGGCCCTCAATTCCTTTTTGTGTCCAGGTGCACCGTCCCCTCTTCTCTCTCCCCACTTGGGTCACTTAGCCTAACTATGATAGTCCCCATCTAGATGAAGCTCCTTTCTCTCTGCTCAGGGCAGAGGAGGATCAGCCTTTATCTGTCTCCCCAAAGGCGGCCCCCTCTACTCTTTATGGATTTCCTCTTCGAGGATTCAGCTCTGTCTAAGGGGAAACCCGCCCGCCCCCACCTGTTCCCTTCTCGCTGCTCCCCTGCAGGCTTCGTCCACTTGTTGGTGCGCGCGGGTGGGTGGGGGCGGAGAGGGCACCCCCTCCCCCCTGCGAATCTAGCGCCCAGCCTGCGCGCCTCTGGCTAAGCGCCCAGACCCACGCGCCCCCGCGCGGCCGCCGGGGAGGGAGTGGTGGGGAGGGGGGGCCTGAGCGGGGGCGCGGCCGCCCTCCCCCGCGGGCGGGCGGGCGGGCGCGGCCGGGCCCCTCGGGCGGGCTGGGGCGGCGGCGCGGCGGAGCGCGGCGCTGCAGCCATGGCGGGCGGCGTGCGGCTGCTCTGGGTGTCGCTATTGGTGCTGCTGGCGCAGCTCGGGCCGCAGCCCGGACTGGGCCGGCCCCAAGAGCGTCTCCGCGTGCGCTTCACCCCGGCCGTGTGCGGCCTGCGCTGCATCCATGGGCCGACAGGCTCCCGCTGTACCCCGACCTGCGCGCCCCGCAACACCACCAGCGTGGACAGCGGCGCGCCCGGCGGGGCGGCCCCGGGGGGACCCGGCTTCCGCGCCTGTGAGTGCGGGGTGAGGGTCCCGAGGGAGGGGTTCCCGGGGGTGGGGTGGTGGGGAGAGGCAAATCCTTGGGGATGGAGAAGCCAGTCCCCAGGGAGAGGAAGCCCAGATTTCCTGTGCAGAAGTGCTGGGAAATCCCAGAAGTATTTACGGAAGAGGACCCCAAATTGGGGGGTTAGGCCCTGAGGGTCCCCATTTTGCAAGCCAGTGAGGGTTCTTAGCGACCTGTGATGTACCACTTGAAGGAGACTGGGGCTGGCTTTCATGCCTCTGAGTCAAAATGAGGATTTCAAAATTAAGGGGCCTAGGAGGCTTTGGGAAGGGGGCCTGAATTCTGAGACTGAGCAAAGAGTCACCAGGGACCCAAGGAGAGTTTCAGGCCCCCTGGGGATGTCTGTTTCTGTGTCTTTGGGTGGGAGAGATCGGGAGAGTTCAACATGGTAATGCCTGTGAGGAGGAAGACTGGGGCGAAGAAAGTTGATCCAGAAAGCTGAGAGGGAAAGGGTTCAGGACCAGAGTTGCAAGGGTCCCCACGTGCTGCAGAAACCCGGATAAGAGGCCCAGGGAAAGGGGCGCCCCCTGGGGGTGGAGGGGACAGAAGAAGTGTATGCATCAGGCTTTTGTAGAGATGGGAGAGCCCTGGGGTTTCAGGTGAGGTGGGAGGGCCCACCACCTGTTGTGCCATGGTGCAGAAGTGGAGAAACTCTCGAGGGTAGGGGCCTCCCTGCCCGCCCCCACCTCAAAGGCCCTCTGGAGCGGGGAGTGGGGGCCCCTGGCGCAGAGAACTCGCCCAGCCTGGCGCCGTGCCAGCCCAGCCCCAGCCGGCGTGAGCTCATCTCCCGCCTGAGCCCCCGCCTGCTGCCACTCCCTCTCTCCTCCCCTTCCTCTCTCTTTCCTTTACTCCCTCCCTGCCTAGCCAAGACGCCGTGCCCTGGCGGGTGCCAAGCCTCTGGGGGTACAAGGAGAGGGCATGTGAAGGGGAGCTGACCTTAGCAGGACCCCAATGTCCTCAGCTTCCCCTCCAGGGTTGTGGGGCAGGGAGTTGGCTGTGCCCATCTAGTGGCCAACCCAGGTGTGGGTGTCTTCAGGGAGCTGGGCTGGCGGTCTGCAGTCAGGGTAGGAGAAGGGAGAAAAATGCCCCTTGAGGCTGAGAAATGCCTTCAGACATGGCTTTGTTCCCACAACCCCATCAGAGACCCTTCCCATTTTGGAATCTTAATTCCTTGTTAAGTCTCTCTTAAGCCCCACTGTTTAACTCCCATTGGAGCACCCTGGAATCCTGGCCTGAGACTTTGCCCACATACCCTAATCCTCCTCCCCATCCCTGTCAACAGACTCCAGATACCAGCCCCTCCAAGTGAATTTTCCTCTCATTCTTCCTTTTCATCCCTCCCCCCACTGTGTCCCTCACCAGAGAACCTTGTAGTATTGCCCTTCAGCTATCTTTGCCCACTTCCAGGAGAAACCCCTGCTTACAAACCCTTACAGTTATAACTCTCCTCCCCAGCTCAACTCTCTTCCCACAAAAGGCTCCAGTTTTCTTCTAATTCCAACTGAGCCTAACCCAGTCACATCAGAGATTCTTGATTTCCTGTCTCTCCAAGTCCTGCTCTTGCAGCTGACCCACCCCCTCTGTAGGAACTTCTGATCCCATCTATCTTCAGAGAACTCAAGAGTTGGTCTTGATAAGCTGATTTTCCCAAGAGGACTTCGAACATTTTGGTCTCCCCTAGGCAGCTATCAATCAAAAGACTTGGGTACCTAAGTCTTTAGTTGGGAGGGGAGGGGTTTGGTAGTATCTTAGGGTCCCACCCTCTTATGTGGTGGGGACTCCCAGGAATTCCACTTCATGTAAACCACGGTCTCAGAACTCTCAAACTAGTCATCCCCTAGAAGGCATTAGAGTATCATTTTTTAGGTAACTCCTCAAAAGGACTTGAGGGACTCTTGTCAAACGGCGCCTTAGTTTCTGAGCTAGGTTTCGTCTCCATCCCAGAAACCTTGAGCTTTGAAACTCAGGTCTTTCTACCCTAGAATACTGCCTTCTAGCTGATCTTCCAGGACTCCAGTCCACTTACCCTTATAAATTGAAATGGCTCCCCTATGCTTTCATTTCTACAGCTGTGGTTCAGAATCCCACATACGCCTCCCTGGACCGTCTCGGCCGCCTGCCCCCTCCCTGTCCTCGGCACAGCTGTCTCCAGCTGTTCTCTGCAGCCTCAGGGGGAAAAGGGAGGGGGTGCCCTCACAGGACAGCCCGGCCTCCTTGGCTCAGCGGACCCGGAGCTCCCCAAGGGTCCGGATTGCCGAGCCGCCGCCCTGCCCCTGCCGCACCCCTTTCTTTGTTTACCCCGCGGCACAGCTGGCACTGCCCCCCCTAGAGGTTGCCTAGGGTCTAGCGAAAGCGCACAAAGTGGAGAGAGGCGGGTTCCCGCTCGTGTCCCCCACCCCATGCTACCAGAGGCGGGAAGACAGAGCTAGAACTTTGGAGCCGTAGGCACAAAGTGGGCGGAGACAAAGCGGTGTGGGCGGGGCCAGGAGCCCAGCTACCCAGGGGGCATGGTGGGAAGAACACGTGTAAGGGACAAATCAGAGGGAGGAAAGGAAGATAGGCGGGGCTAAAGGCAGCATGTTAAGCTTGACAGGCGGAGTTTCGAATCCCTCCGGTATAAGGTGATGTGGGTGGGCCTAGAAAGGGGCACAGAGACAGTGGGCGGAGCTGCAACACCGTGGACAACGCCAGAGGGAGTATGGGCGGGCCCAAAATGCTAAGGAGACCAATTTGGGAGTGCGGAGTTGTGGCGGGCAATGACTAAATGTAGTTTGAGTCAATGGAAGGGACCAGCGCAGGGTCAGAGGGTCTGGGACAGCAAAGGACTCAGCCAGACAACGGAATGGGCGGGACTAAGTGCTAAGGCAGAGCTAGAGTGGAAAGGGCTGATCCAGCGGGCGGGGCTGTAACGCTGTGGTCTCAGCCAGAAAGTTGGATCTTCGGGACTCAAAGAGAAAGATGACAAGAAAGTGAATAAAGAACCTGAAGGCGTGGCGAGCCTCCTTAGTGGGCGGGACTGTACCTCAGAAGGCTGAAGGACTGGATCGGGCCAATGCAGACGGCCAGAATTGGGGCAAGGCTACAGACAACCAAGGGTGGAGCCCTTTAGAAATGAGTGACACCTTGAGGGCGTAGGGACTGAGCTATCTTGGATGCTCTGGTCTCAGGGGTACCTGCTCAGAGTGGTGCCACCCTGAGTGTCCTCGTTTTCTCCTCCAGTCCTGTGTCCCTTGATCTGTCACAATGGCGGCGTGTGCTTGAAGCCTGACCGCTGCCTCTGTCCTCCGGACTTTGCTGGCAAGTTCTGCCAGTTGCACTCCTCAGGCGCCCGGCCCCCAGCCCCGGCCATGCCAGGCCTCACCCGCTCGGTGTACACTATGCCATTGGCCAACCACCGCGACGACGAGCACGGTGAGGAAAGTGTAGCCAGAGGCCCCTCCGATCTATCTGTCAACATTCTCACCGTTCCTCGGACCCTCAACTTTGCTCGCCTTCTCAAGTACCCTTCCTCAGCTTGCCTTTCCTCCCATTTCTAATCTCGGTCCGTAAGAATTAGTGTAGACATCCCTTTGTCTGGCCTGCCCCCCTCCAGGCGTGGCATCTATGGTGAGTGTCCACGTGGAGCATCCGCAGGAGGCGTCGGTTGTAGTGCACCAGGTGGAGCGTGTGTCTGGCCCTTGGGAGGAGGCTAATGCTGAGGCAGTGGCACGGGCTGAAGCAGCGGCGCGGGCGGAGGCGGCTGCACCCTACACGGTGTTGGCACAGAGCGCGCCGCGCGAGGACGGCTACTCAGATGCCTCGGGCTTCGGTTACTGCTTTCGGGAGCTCCGCGGAGGCGAAGTGAGAGGACTTCGGTGGGGTGGGGTCCAGAGTGGGCCGCCGCGCGGGGGCGCGCTCACCCGACACTTCCCTACAGTGTGCGTCTCCCCTGCCCGGGCTCCGGACGCGGGAGGTCTGCTGCCGAGGGGACGGTTTGGCCTGGGGTGTTCACGACTGTCAGTCGTGCTCGGAGCACCTGGGTAAGCCTGAGGATGTCCCCAAAGTGCTGGGAGTGGTGGGAACTTCACCGCTCCTCCTATTCTGTCCATAGATAAACTTCCTTCACAAATTCTAGCCACGCCTATTCCTGGGACCATCTACCTTATTTTCTGATATTGACCAGTCTGTTCTCACCCTGCCATTGTGCCTTAACCCACCCATGCACTTCTGGAACCTCCTATATTGGCTTCTCAGACCCCGAACCTAAGGTTGATCCTGCCCTCACCCTACACTCAATCTCTTTTAGCTCCTCTCACCCCACCTTAGCCCTGCCCACTCCATTCTCACTCTGCCCTTTCGTCTCTGGCCCACTCCTCTTCCCTTTCCACAGGGAATTCCGAACGAGTGGGCGCCCCAAATGGACCTTGTCCAACAGGCTTTGAGAGGGTTAATGGGTCCTGTGAAGGTGAGATAGGAGGGAGTGGGAGGCCTTGGTTCTGGGGGCTTGCAGGGATTAAATCCCAGGCTCCACTGTGACCTCCCCCACCCTTGCAGATGTGGATGAGTGCGCAACAGGTGGGCGCTGCCAACACGGGGAGTGTGCAAACACGCGTGGCGGGTACACGTGCGTGTGCCCTGACGGTTTCCTGCTGGACTCATCACGCAGCAGCTGCATCTGTGAGCCACCTGAAGGGGCTGAGGCTGAGTTCCAACACTGCCCTGCCCTGCCCTGCCCTGAGACCACATCCCAGAGCATCCCTGAACTTTAATTCCCACAGAAACTCCCCCTCAGATCATCTCAGAGTTCCAGGCCCCCCCTCAATCAGTCTTACACCCCCAGAACTTTTCAGAATTTCATACACTGTCAGACTTGTGGGACCATCTTCAGACCCTTAAAGAACCTCTGAAACCTTTTGAATCCAGACCCCTTCAAACTCCCAGACCCTCAAATCCACTCATCCCTCTCGACCACTCAACCTTCTCCAGAGCCTGCTATGCTTTTCATATTCTCTCCTTCACCTCTCAGGCCCTAAACCTTTCTCTGACCTCCAGAGCCCTCAGCTCTCTTTCAGACCTCTACCAATAGATCCTGACATTCACTAAACCCTTGCTGGGACATTGCCTGGCCTTCTAGATCCCTCAATTCTTCCGACCCAGCCCCGAAGAATTTCTTCCTCCTCCCCAGCCCAACACGTGATCTCTGAGGCGAAGGGGCCCTGTTTCCGCGTGCTCCGCGACGGCGGCTGCTCGCTGCCCATTCTGCGCAACATCACCAAACAAATCTGCTGCTGTAGCCGCGTGGGCAAGGCTTGGGGCCGTGGCTGCCAGCTCTGCCCACCCTTCGGCTCAGGTGAGTGCCTGCTAAGAGGCTTGTCCCTAGAAGCGACACACGAAGCTCTAACTCAAGCGGCCCTGAAACCAGCCTGGGCCCTTGGCCACCAGCCTAGTCTTTGAGACCCTCTGGCCTCACACAAGACTCTGCCCAAGCTCTATTTCCTTCCTTAGCCACACCCAGCATAAGACACTTCCCCCTGAAGTTAGGCTTTGCCTCCTAAGTTCAATGCCAGCATCTGAGATGTGCTGCCTTTTCCAACCTGTCCCTGAACTTTTTTCTTTCTTTTTTTTCTTTCCTTTTCTTTTTTTCTGAGACAGAGTCTCTCTCTGTTGCCCTACTAGAGTGCTGTGGTGTCATCATAGCTCAATGCAACCTCAAAGTCCTGGGCTCAGGCAATCCTCCTTCCTCAGCCTCCTGAGAAGCTGAGACTACTGGTGTCTGCCACTGTGCTTTGCTAATTTTTTCTATTTTTTTTGTAGAGTTAGGGTCTCACTCTGGCTCAGGCTGGTCTCAAACTCTTGAGCTCAAGTAATTCTCTTGCCTTGGCTTCCCAAAGTACTAGGATTACAGGAATGAGCTGTGTCACATGGCCTTGTCACTGACCTTTGACCAAGACCCTAGCTTCTGAGACATTGCCCCCAGTTTGGTTTCCTCCTTAGGCTATGCCCCAGACATTCCTCTCCCTGAGACACCTCGTTAGCATTCTACCTTGTACTAAAACTAAACCCCACAACGGAACTATTTGCTGGCCTCCAACTCAGCCACTGTAGACTCCAAACTAGACCTTGTCCACAACCCCAGTCCCTGCCACCATCCCAAATGGGGGAAAATGCCCTTGGTCCCACCTTTGGCCTCTGAAATGTCCTGTTCTTTGGTCAGGATGCCACCCCATCCTAGCATTCAACCCAAACCCTCTACACACTCTCAGGCCAAGCCTTGCCCCCAGCTTCTAGACTTGTATCCCCCCATTTCCTCCTGCTTTCATGCCATTTCTCTGCCCCCTCCCTTTCCTATTCCCAGAGGGTTTTAGGGATATCTGCCCAGCTGGCCCTGGCTACCACTACTCAGCCTCCGACCTCCGCTACAACACCAGACCCCTAGGCCAGGAGCCACCCCGAGTTTCTCTTACCCAGCCTCGCACACTACCAGCCACCTCTCAGCCATCCACAGGTGAGCTGGCTCCTGGAGGAGGGGTGTCATCTTCAAGTTGTTACCACAGGGAAAGGAGGCCAGAGGGCAGTAGGAACACCCAAATCTAGTTCTCCACTCACTGATCCCGCTTCCTTCCCAGGCTTTCTGCCCACCCACCGCCCAGAGCCCCACCCTGAGCCCCGGCCAGGCCCTGAGCGTCCCTTGCCCAGCCTCCCTGCCTGGACTGGTCCTGAGATTCCTGAATCAGGTGCGGCAGTGAGAATTGAGAGCATTAATGGGGAGTATTACAGGCAAGTTTCTGGGGGAAGAGACTACAACTCAAAGATTCCAGTATAAAATAAATAGAGATGTCACAGACAGAGGAATTGGGTGAGAAGAGGTGAGGGTTTGAGGGTTGAGTTGCAGTTAGATCAAGAGATGCAGTTGGAATTGACCTTAAAATTCTGTCAGTTGAGCAAATCATATAATCTCTCTCTGAAACTCAATTTTCTCACCTGTAAAATGATGATTAGTGTGAGGCTTTTATGAGCTGCATCTGAAGTCTGACACATAGTATATGCTCAGTTAATATTAGATAAATAATTATTTTCAGGAAGGGCAAGTAAGAACGTATCTCAGGCAGAGGGTTAGACAGCAAAATATTCAAAGATGGAGATCTTACAGTGACATTATTGGGGATTCAGGCAGAAGATCCGATTTGGTCCTTTATAACATTCCATGATAAAGGAGTTGGGGACCAAAGGTAGAAGCCTGGGCTTAGTGAAGGTGCTTTAGGAGACTGTACTGGGATGAAAGGGACAGAGGATTCAGAGATGGGGGAACCCTGGCTGACTGGACCCTCCAGGTCCTTCCTCCGGCATGTGTCAGCGCAATCCTCAGGTCTGTGGCCCAGGACGCTGCATCCCCCGGCCCGGTGGCTACACCTGTGCTTGCGACTCCGGCTTTAGGCTCAGCCCCCAGGGCACCCGCTGCATAGGTGAGCAGGGAGGAGGGCGTGGACGGAGGCAGCCGGGTGGGGGAGGTCTACCCCTTCACCTCGTAACCAGTCCCTTCCGTGCCTTCAGACGTGGATGAATGTCGCCGCGTGCCCCCACCCTGTGCTCCCGGGCGCTGCGAGAACACAGCAGGCAGTTTCCGCTGCGTGTGTGGCCTGGGCTTCCGAGCCGGCCCGAGGTCTGCGGAGTGCCTGGGTGAGAAATCCTTCCCACACGGCTTCAGGCCCGACCCCTGTCTGGGTCTCGCTCCCGCCCTCCCACGCTTCCCCTGGCAGATCCCGGCCCTAGTGCCGCCCTGCCCTGCCCTGCTCTGGCCCCATGGTCCCTCCCCGCCTTCCGACCAGCTCCGGCCCTGCGGGCAGCCCCACCCCTGTCTGGTCCCCCAAATGGCCTTGTCTGGGCTTGGTCTCGGTTCTGCTATTGCCTTCCCTCCCTCATATCCCGGCTCCCTCCCTATTGGCCCCGGCCCGCCCCTGTCCCGGGCCAGTTCCTGCTCCTTTTGCAACCAGTCTCCTGACTGCGATCCTTGCTTCCAACCCTGCCACACCAGAGTCCCATCCCAAAAGCTCTCCTTCCCTCTGTAACTCCGCTCCTGCCTGCTCTTTACCCCAGATCCCAAAGCTTCCGTTCCTGCCCTTGCCCCACCCAGAACCTTCGTTCCCCAGTTTGCTGCCTCAGATAGATCCCCTCTCCGCCCCTGTCTTGGCGGAATCCCAACCCTTTCTGTGCCCTCCCGGCTCGAGCCCCGCCTTTGCCTGCTTATACCTACCCATTCCTAGCCCCGCCTACCACCCCAGGTCCCGCCCCCACTCCACTACTTAGGCTTGGCCCCGCCCCTTCCCTTCCCCCTACTCCCGCCTTTCCGAGTCTCCTCTTCTCTGTGGACTGTCTGCCCCAGTCCCAGCCGCCTAGTTTGTGCCCACAGACGTGGACGAGTGCCACCGCGTGCCGCCACCGTGTGACCTCGGGCGCTGCGAGAACACTCCAGGCAGCTTCCTGTGCGTGTGCCCAGCCGGGTACCAGGCTGCGTCACACGGAGCCAGCTGCCAGGGTGAGGGACTGGGAGGGGCTGTGGAGAACAGGGGTAAAGCAACAGTGATGAGGGATGGAGTGTCTGAGCAATGCGACAAAGTGAGCCTGATTAATGTGAGACAGGCCAGGTTCTGAGAACCAGACGTGTGGCCTGATGGTTGTAGGAAGTGACCTGTGGATGGAGAGGCTGAGTCATGGAGGATGGGAAAGCAAGAGTGTGAGATTTGGAGAAAACCATAGCCAAGAACAGGGAAGAGTTATGGAGAACAGGGCAGGAGGCTGACTCATGCCAACTACAGAGGCAGAGTTTTAGGAGCTAGCCTGGCAGCTTAATAGGGTCGGATGGAGACAAGAGGCAGTGGGAGAGCAGAGTGATGGGGACAGGGTGGCAGAATGATGGAGGATGGGAAGTTAACGTGATGGAGGTCAGGGAGGCAGAGGTGACCATGGGGGGTCATAAAGGCTTCTTTGCCTTGCCCTGAGCAGATGTGGATGAATGCACCCAAAGCCCAGGCCTATGCGGCCGAGGGGTCTGCAAGAACCTGCCTGGCTCTTTCCACTGTGTTTGCCCGGCTGGCTTCCGGGGCTCAGCGTGTGAAGAGGATGTGGATGAGTGTGCTCAGGAGCCACCACCCTGCGGGCCAGGCCGCTGTGACAACACAGCTGGCTCCTATCACTGTGCCTGCCCTGCTGGCTTCCATTCCCGAGGGCCGGGGGCCCCATGCCAAGGTGAGGGTGATGAGTCCAAACCCTCTTCACCATTTGCTATGGGGACCAGAGAGAGAAAATATTGGAGGACAGAGAGACGGAGTGATGGGGGTCAGTGAAGGAGGGGGGGATACTGAGCGGGCGGCCAGGGTCTCACTCGAGTTGTCTTCCCTTTCTCCAAAATATGACAGTGCTCCTCATTCTTCTATCCTTTTTGAATGACATTCTTGTGCTCATGGGCATCCTGAAGAGGGGTCATCTGAAGAAGGCAACCTGGAAGAGGTGGTGCCTTAGCCTCCCTCTAGTAGCTGGAGAGAACATGAAATAAGGACATGAGGAAGGAGTTTGTCCTGGGATGGGGGAACAGCCTGGGCAAAGTTGAGGAGGCTGGCTCAAGATTGGAATATTGGGATGAGTAGTAGGCAACAGGGATGGTCCAGGCCCTTCCTCAGCCTGATTGGTCCCCTCTGCACTAGATGTGGACGAGTGTGCCCGTAGCCCCCAGCCCTGCTCTTATGGCCGGTGTGAGAACACGGAAGGCAGCTTCCAGTGTGTCTGCCCCACAGGCTTCCAACCCAACGCCGCTGGCTCTGAGTGCGAGGGTGAGGCCGGGGAGGGAGGGTGGAGCAGGGACGGGTGAGGGGGGCACTGGGCCGCTTTTTCAAGGCCACCCTCTCCCCTGCCTCCCAGATGTGGATGAGTGTGAGAACCACCTGGCATGTCCTGGGCAGGAGTGTGTGAACTCGCCTGGGTCCTTCCAGTGCAGGGCCTGTCCTGCTGGCCACCACCTACACCGTGGCAGATGCACTGGTGAGACCAGGCCCTGACTATGATTCTTGATCTGGATAACTATGACCTGGTCCATAACTTCCTGGACCTCAATACCCTTACTGGACCACATGCCCCAGAGCCTAAATGTGAATCCTGATTAGATTACAGACTCCTCACCCAGACTGCAATCTCTGACCACAACTGTTAACCCTGAATGTGATTCCTGACACTTGACTTTGACATGTGACCCTTGCTGATAACCCCTGCTCACATCCCTGACAGCAATTGTGACCTTCTTGACCCTGACAATCCTTTATCCCTGAATTTGTATCCCTGAATTTGGATGTGACATTTGACCCTAATCATAATCCTTAACCATATCTCTGACCACAGCCCTGACTCTTCCTCTCTTGAACCTGTCTCTTTAACTGCCCCTCTGTCCCTATCCTTTCTCTGGAACTTGTTGGGTTCATGATCCCTGACCCTGACCCCTGACTTGAGGCAGAATTCTTGACCTTGACTGTAACCTCTGACCCTAATTGGTCTCAAATTCCAGTCACTAACTAACTCTGACCTTTGATTCAGCAGAATCCCACCTGATGCCCCAGGCGTGTAATACTTGACTAATTTCTTACCCTGGCTAATTTCTGATGCCTATTCCAATCTAGAGTCCCTTATTCCATCCCAGGACCCTGGCACAGGCAGTTCTTGGAAATCCAGACTCAAGGACTCCCAACTACGGTCCCCCAAACCAGGGAACCTAGGTCGGCCCTAACCACCTCGGCCATGGATCCCTCACCACATTTCCAGCTCAGGAAACTTCCCACCATCTCCCCCAAGCCCCTTTTCGTAGGGGATTTGACCGGTCTGTCTTTAGACTGGACCCTTTCTGAAATCCTTGCTTGCACAGATGTGGACGAATGCAGTTCCGGCGCGCCCTGTGGCCCTCACGGCCACTGCACTAACACCGAAGGCTCCTTCCGCTGCAGCTGCGCACCAGGCTACCGGGCGCCGTCCAGTCGGCCTGGGCCTTGTGCAGGTGGGCAGCATGGGAATTGGTCAGCGAGCCTGGGACTGGGGCCTGGGTTCCCGGGCAAAGCCTGCTGGAGAGGTGGAAGCTGGACCAAAGAACTGTGGAAACTTAGAAACCAGCCCTTGATGGCGGGGTTCCTGCTTTTGTGGGGGAGGCCGGTGACCCCGCCCAATCTCTCGCGTACCCTAGATGTGAACGAGTGCCTGGAGGGCGATTTTTGCTTCCCTCACGGCGAGTGCCTGAACACAGACGGTTCTTTTGCCTGTACTTGTGCCCCCGGCTACCGGCCCGGACCCCGCGGAGCCTCTTGCCTCGGTTCGTATCCATGCTGGGCCTGAACCCGGAAAGGGTAGGCTTGTAACTAGAAAAGTGTCAGGACAAGGAGAAGACAACCGAATGCGGAAAACGAATTTTTGGCGGGGATCTCCAGGCGTTGTGGGGGCGGGGCGTGTGGGAATCAAAGCAGTGACCAGGGAGGGGCGAGGTGTGACGAAACCTGGGGGAAAGGGCGGAGTCTGGATAGCTGGGCTGACTGGAAAGGAACGGTCCTAAACCTGTTGGGGGTGGGGCTCGCGGGGGGGGAGGAACCTAAGGCAGGTCAGCTTGGAGGGCGGGGAAAAGCGGTAGAAGGGTGTGGCCTGGAACGTTCAGGGGAGTAGGAGATGGGCCAGGTTTTCTGACACCCTGTCCCGCAGACGTGGACGAGTGCAGCGAGGAGGACCTTTGCCAGAGCGGCATCTGTACCAATACCGACGGCTCCTTTGAGTGCATCTGTCCTCCCGGACACCGCGCCGGCCCAGACCTCGCTTCCTGCCTGGGTGAGAGGCCCCACCTCGGCCTGATTCCTCCCTCTTCGGACTCCCGGACTCCTTCTTTCGCCTCCCACCTCCTTGTTTCCTCCGCTTCTTCCCCTTTGCCTGTTTTCCAGCTCCCTCACTCTCCTCCCCGACCTCCTCTCCTCTACCCTCTTTCTCCTCTGCTTCCCTTGCCTCCCCCTTCTGACTCTCCTATCTCCTCCATGACTCCCTTACTTGCCTCCCTGCCTCCCCTGCTTCCTATGTCTGACTGACCGCCTTGTCTCCCTCCACAGATGTGGATGAATGTCGCGAGCAGGGACCAGCCCTGTGCGGGTCCCTGCGCTGTGAAAATTCCCCTGGCTCCTATCGCTGTGTCCGGGACTGCGATCCTGGCTACCACGCGGGCCCTGAGGGCACCTGTGACGGTGAGATTACAACGTGCTCCCTCTGCCAGCTCTTACAACGGGCTGCTGGAGTCTGCTCTCTTGGGGACCAAAGAGGAGTGCCCTGCCTCACAGACATGGGGGACGGGAAAAGGCCTCCCTTTCTCCCTCTCACGGTGTCTCTAGTGGAACTATGCCACTACTGTGTCCGTGTACTTTCTTGTGGAGGTGCAGGGTGGGGGTAAGGGGAGAACCTGTGCCAGACTTCGCTTCCAAAAGCAGCCCTGTCCCCTCTGCAGCTTGAGTCCAGTCTGCATTTTAAGCTAGACATGCCTCAAAGACACCTCCTACCAGTAAAATCTCTTAGGTCCTGGCCCTTCTAATCAGCCCATGGATTAAAACTCCCTCTTCCTAATAGACGTTTGGACGTGCCCTCTCCCCACCTTCCTTCACCCATCTACTTCCTGCTGCCCTTCCGGAGAGAATCAATCCTGGTTGCCCTGAGCCCCATCCTTTCTCAGTGTGAAATTTCCCAACCGTTGGCTCCTGCCAGTTGAAGCTCTGTCCTGCCATTATTGCCCCAGGCTGTCCTTATCTATTGCTCAGACTCCTCCAGACTTTCAGACTTTATAGCACCCCACTTCCCACCTCTGCCCTGCCTACAGACCTGTGCTTGCCTGCTCTTATGTTCCAGGCCTTATCTCCAGCTTCCCCCATTTCATCCTTTCCCTACTAGACTCTAGCAGAGTGCTGACTGAGGCAGGGGGCTGGGCTAATCTTACATATGGGATATATATATGTTTGGGGGATGGGATAGGAATGGTGTGTGAATGGGGATTTTCTAGAACACATGAAACAACAGTGGGCTGCCTTTTACTTTCTGATTACTAGACCTCTCATGGAAGTCTAGTTTCATGAGATTTCATTCATTAATTCCACTGGAATTCATTAAGCACCTACTGTGTGCCAGTAACTAGGGGGTACAGTAGGAAATTAGTCACACACAAACCCTGTGCTTATGGAGCTAATATTCTGGGGGGAAGAGGCAGATAATAAATACATAAACAAATTCAAGATTTATTCAACAAATACTTTTTAGGCCCCTACTGTGTGTTAAGCACTATTCTACACTGGGGGTATTGGAAGGAATAAAACAGACACAAATCCCTGCCTTTGTGGAGTTTGTGTTCTAGGGGGGTGACACTGGCATACCAAGAGATGTGAGGATATAATATATTGTCAGGTTTAAGAAGAAAAATAAAGCAAGATAAATGGACAGAGATGACAGGCAGGGTGGTGGTGGTGGTGGTAGTGCTAGGAGGGAGATAGCTGAGGGGAGTGTTCCTGGCAGAGGGAACTACAAATGCAAAGAGTCTGAGGTAGGACCACATTTGGACTATTTGAGAAATGGCAATGAGGACTTTAGAGTTAGCAACACTTGATGTGTAGAAGCTCAGACTCCTAGAATACCAGATCCTTAGAGACTTCTTGGTTGAGGCAGTGAGACCAGAAGTGGTGTTAGGAAACTTATTCCAGGCCTTTGAACCCCTTCTCCGCCTCCCCTTCCTTACTTTCCTGTAGATGTGGATGAGTGCCAAGAATATGGCCCTGAGATTTGCGGAGCCCAGCGCTGTGAGAACACCGCTGGCTCTTACCGCTGCACCCCTGCCTGTGACCCTGGTTATCAGCCCACGCCAGGGGGTGGATGCCAAGGTGCGTGTCAGTTGGGCATTGGGTGGGATGTGGAGGTGGTAGAAAGTCCAGTAATGGCCTGACTGTCTGGTGGTTGCAGATGTGGACGAATGCCGGAACCGGTCCTTCTGTGGTGCCCATGCTGTGTGCCAGAACCTGCCTGGCTCCTTCCAGTGCCTCTGTGACCAGGGCTACGAGGGGGCACGGGACGGGCGTCATTGCGTGGGTACGGGGCTCCAAGGGGTGGCTGGGACAGGGTTGTGGGGAGAGATTTGTTAGGCCCTGTCCCTTTCTATACATCTGAACAAATGTGAACCTCAGGATTGGGAATTTAGACCTTAATACATAACATCATTTCCATATCAGAGCTATTCTAGTGACAAGTAAGAGAAACCTTATTCAGGTTTTATTTTTGTGTGTGCACTTTAAAATTGCATGGATTGTATAAGTTACACTAATTTTAAGTGTACCTAAGAATTATTTTTTCCTAAAATTTTATGAGGAAAATTCCTAAACATAGCAAACTGAAAGAACAGTCAAATCAACAACTATATAGCCATGATCTTGATTATACTGTTACCATTTTATTATATTTTCTTCCTCTCATATCTGTCTGTTAGTCCATCGACTTTTTGGACAAATGTAAAAGTAAATTGCAGACATCAGTGCACTTTCCCCTAAGTTCTTCAGTATGCATATTATTAACCAGAGTTAAATAAAGATTTACAGATAATTTTCATTTCAGATTAAATTTACATACAGGGAAGTGCTTGAATCTTAATTATGCATTCTCTAAGTTTTCATAAATGCAGATATAACAGGCTTTATTTCTTTAAAAGGAATTAAAACTGCAAAGTCCTGGAATATATTTGAATTTTAGGCAAAACTTGATCCAAGCATTTTAACAAAGCTATTTCCATCTCCTCGCAGCTCTGCTTTCCTCTTTTAGATTTATTTTCAGGCAGACTCTCTTTTCACAGTTGACAAAGGTGGCCCTAGCATCTCTGGGCTAACATCCTCAACTTGGCAACTCTAGAACCAAAAAGGGAGGGGCTTTCTCAATATTTCTGGCAAAAGTCCCAGGCCTGGCTCTGATTGGTCCGCCATGGTCCCTCTCTGCCTATCTCTGAAACAGAAATACAGTCATCTGGTAGGTCATGTGTAGGGCAAGTGCCCACCCCTCAGAGCAGATTTCAGCACATGGGCTGAAAATGGAGGAACACAGGGTTCCCAAGGCAAATTCAGGGTTTGTCACCACACAAAAAGGAGATGGTTTGGCCTGGGCCATTAAATATACCCATTTTGTATGGAAGCTCAGAAGTTTGGAATCATAGAAGTTTATAACTATTGACTCCCACTGCCCTGTTGTCTCCTGTTCACAGATGTGAATGAGTGTGAAACACTACAGGGAGTATGTGGAGCTGCCCTGTGTGAAAATGTCGAAGGTTCCTTCCTCTGTGTCTGCCCCACCAGCCCGGAGGAGTTTGACCCCATGACTGGACGCTGTGTTCCCCCACGGACTGCTGCTGGTAAGAGTGATATGTTTACTTAACTGCTGCTGGCACTACTTGAAAATGATGTGGTCATGGGCCAGGCACCTACTGTGGACAGCTGCCATCAGTTACATGCTGTTGTTTCAAACATCAACAAAAAATACACAGGTTAACATGAGTAGCCAGACTGTGTCAGGATCCTGGCTGTAACTCTACCAGATTCCTTCATTCAATCAATGTTCACAGGGTATCCACTGTGTTCAGGCCCTATTCTGGGTACTGGGAAAACAGTAGTGACCAGGAAAGATGTCTCTGTCCTTAAGGAGCTCACAATCCAATTGTCTAGACAGTGACAATCTAGAGAAATCAGGATCGGAGGGAAGAAGCACAAGCCAGTGGAAAACAAGACTGTGATAGGGGAAACCAGGGGGTTTGGGAGGAGGTGCCTAGGATAGCCTGAGAAGAGGGCTAGGGAGGGCTTCCTGCAGGAGAGGATGTTTGCAGTAGGATGAGTGGAAATGAGCAAGGTACTGTGTGTGAGGAGGGCATTCTGGGTAGAGGACGCAGCAAGGGCAGAGGCTTGGCAGGGCAGAGAGCACCTGGCATATTTGAGGAACTGAAATAAGTTTAACATGGAATGATTCGGAGAGCAAAGGAAGAGTGGGGAGAGATGAGGCCAGAGAAAGAGATGGGTGTCAGATCACACTGACTTACTGTGGTCAGGAGGTTGGCTATTTCCCCAGGGCACTGTGGCTCTCTGGAAGGGTTTTGGGCAGGAAAGGTGTATAGACAAAATCTGAAACCGCCCTCTGGCTGCTATGTGAAAGTGACTGCAGAGGGTGACACTGGAAGCTGGGAGCCTAGGAAACAGTCTGGAGTGGGAGAGAATAGAATTGGATCAAGGCAGGGGCCATGAGGAGGAGGGTGAAGGGTGGGTGGGAGAAACACCCAAGAGGGCATATGAATAAGCTGTGGGCCTACCTACATGGAGAAGGTGTGTCCAAGATAAGGCCTAGATTTTGTTTTTGTTTTTTTTTTTGAGACAGAGCCTCTATCTGTCTCCCTGGATAGAGTACTGTGGCATCACAGCTCACAGCAACCTCCAATTCCTGGGCTCAAGCCAGTCTCCTGCCTCTGCCTCCCCAGTAGCTGGGACTACAGGCGCCCGCCACAACGCCCGGCCATTTTTTGGTTGCAGCCGTCATTGTTGTTTGGCGGGCTCAGGCTGGATTCAAACCCGCCAGCTCAGGTGTACGTGGCTGACGCCTTAGCCCTTTGAGCCACAGGCGCTGAGCCAAGGCCTAGATTTTGGGATGAAGACCGTGCACCTGTTTGGGATGTGAATACCCAAGGAGGCATCCAAGAGGTCAGGGAAATCTCATATACTCCCACCCCAAACTGCAGCTGCAATGATGGGAAAGTGTGAGGTGGGGAGGTGGAGAGGTACAGAAGTGACAGGAGGTGAGCTTGGAAGGAGAGATGACAGATGGGTGAGAGGTGCAGAGTCAGGTTCTGCCACTGATGGCTGGTATCCTCTGGGCTTGTTTCCCCATCTATGACACACTAGGCTAAAAGTTCCTTGTCTCCCTAGGCACATTCCCAGGCTCACAGCACCAGGAACCTGGTAGCCCCAGTCAGCCGGCTAGACCACCTCCACCACCCCGCCGGCCCAGCACACCCAGGCAAGGCCCTGTGGGTAGCGGACGCCGGGAATGCTACTTTGATACAGCAGCCCCGGATGCATGTGACAATATCCTGGCCCGGAATGTGACGTGGCAGGAGTGCTGCTGTACTGTGGGTGAGGGCTGGGGCAGCGGCTGCCGCATCCAGCAGTGCCCAAGCACTGAGACAGGTGAGCATGGGGTGATGGGTGAGTCCAGGGCTGAGGTTTGGGGTAGAAATGCTGGCTGAGGGGGCTGGTTTAGGACTGGGAGAGGGGACAGATTTGTACATGGGGTTGAGGTACTGGTATTTTCAGAAGACTGAGCTGCCACACCATGGACAGGTGTGAGGCGGAAGGTGGGTACAAACAGGCATGAGGCCTAAGGACTTGGGCATGGGGCACCAGGAAAGGTGGGTACCAGAGCCCAGGGCATTGGACTGTGCTGAGATTCCTGCATGGGAGCTCAGCCTTGTGTCTATGTGCAGCTGAGTACCAGTCATTGTGCCCCCATGGCCGCGGCTACCTGGCGCCCAGTGGAGATCCGAGCCTCCGGAGAGGTGAGGATTCATCCCACTCACTCACCCTGAGCCCTCAGGCCTAGCTCTTTCTCTTTCTTTTTATCTCTGTCTCTCACCCTATCTTTTTCTCTGTATCAGCCCCACCCACCCCTGTCCTAGGTCTCTATCTCCTCCATCTTTCCCTGTCTCCTTCTTGGTCTCCATCACCATCGCTGTTTTCTCTGTTCATGCTCTGCTCTCTTGCCCACTCAGCCCACTCTTATCTCTCTGTGCTCTTCCCCCAGACGTGGACGAATGTCAGCTCTTCCGAGACCAGGTGTGCAAGAGTGGCGTGTGTGTGAACACAGCCCCAGGCTACTCGTGTTATTGCAGCAACGGTTACTACTACCATGCACAGAGGCTGGAGTGCATTGGTAGGAGCCCCACCTTCTCCATCCCCCAGTACTCTTCCCAACCCCCCAACAGCCCTCCACCCCCACCCCCCAGTCCCTCTCTGGAATGTGGCCACCACTAGCAGTGGTTCTGTCCTAGAGTTTAGACTCCATCTATCACACTGTCAATGCACTGGGGAGAGAAATGGGAAAGGGGCAGGAATGTTTTAGGGGGCTGCGTCCTAACCACCTCTTCTTGCCTCCTAGATAATGACGAGTGCGCTGATGAGGAGCCGGCTTGTGAGGGTGGCCGTTGCGTCAACACAGTGGGCTCTTACCACTGCACTTGCGAGCCTCCACTGGTACTGGACGGCTCACGGCGCCGCTGCGTCTCTAATGAGAGCCAGAGCCTCGGTAACTCCGCCCCCCAAATCTGCCTGGCCCTGCCCCATAGATTACTCCCCACCCACGCTGTCCAGGCCCTGATTACCTTGAGCACAACCTGGCAGCTGCACGCGGCCCACACCTACAAGAAGGCCACGTCCCGGAGCTCCTGGCTCAAATTAGCCATGTTCTGCACTTCTTAGTCTGCATGTGTGTCTGTCTCTCTCTCATATACATTGTCTCTTGGACTACAGCTTCCTTTCTGCACATTGGGTGATTAGCCCCAACCTCATAGAGTGGCTGTGAAGAGTTTTATTTATTTAAAAATGAAAAAGAGGTTCGGCGCCTGTGGCTCAACGGGCTAAGGCACCAGCCACGTACACCTGAGCTGGCGGGTTCGAATCCAGCCTGGGCCCGCCAAACAATGACGGCTGCAATCAAAAAATGGCCGGGTTTTGTGGTGGGCGCCTATAGTCCCAGCTACTTGGGAGGCAGAGGCAAGAGACTCGCTTGAGCCCAGGAATTGGAGGTTGCTGTGAGCTGTGATGCTACGGCACTCTATCCAGGGTGACAGCGTGAGGCTCTGTCTCAAAAATAAACAAACTAATTTGGGGGGAGGTGCCTGTGGCTCATCGAGTAGGGCGCCGGCCTCATATACCGAGGGTGGCGTGTTCAAACCTGGCCTCGGCAGAACTGCAAAACAGAAAAATAAACAGGCGTTGTGGCGGGCGCCGTAGTCACAGCTACTGGGGAGGCTGAGGCAAGAGAATCGCCTGAGCCCAGGAGTTGGAGGTTGCTGTGAGCTGTGTGATGGCACGGCACTCTACCGAGGGCGATAAAGTGAGACTCTGTCTCTACAAAAGAAAAAAAAAAAAGAATGAAAAAGAGGGCGGCGCCTGTGGCTCAGTGAGTAAGGTGGCGGGTTCCTACCTGGCCCCGGCCAAACTGCAACAACAAAAAAATAGCTGGCTCAAGCAGCTAAGGCGCCATCCACAAACATCTGAGCTGGTGGGTTCAAATCCAGCCTATGCCGGCCAAACAACAATGACGGCTGCAACCAAAAAATAGCCGGGCATTGTGGCAGGCGCCTATAGTCCCAACTACTTGGGAGGCGGAGGCAGGAGAATCGCTTGAGCCCAGGAGTTGGAGGATGCTGTGAGCTGTGATGCAACAGCACTCTACCCAGGGCGACCCCCCCCAGCTTGAGGGTTTGTCTCAAAAATAAATAAATAAATAAATAAATAAATAAATAAATAAATAAATAAAATAGCCGGGCGGGGCGGCACCTGTGGCTCAAAGGAGTAGGGCACCAGCCCCATATGCTGGAGGTGGTAGGTTCAAACCCAGCCCCAGCCACAAATAGAAAAAAAAAATACACACACACACACACACACACATATATGTAGCCAGGCATTGTGGGAGCACCTGTAGTCCCAGCTACTTGGGAGGCTGAGGTAGGAGAATAGCCTAAGCCCAGGAGTTGGAGGTTGCTGTGAGCTGTGACGCCACATCACTCTACTGAGGGCGACAGAGTGAGACTCTGTTTCTAAAAAAAAAAAAAGAAAAAGAATTGGGAGGCGCCTGTGGCTTAGAGGGTAGGGCGCAGGCCCCATATACTGAGGGTGGCGGCTTCAAGCCTGGCCCCGGCCAAACTGCAATGAAAAAAGAAAAAAATAGCTGGGCCTTGTGGCAGATGCCTGTAATCCCAGCTACTCCGGTGGCTGAGGCAAGAGAATCGCCTAAGCCCAGGACTTGGAACTTGCTGTGAGCTGTGATGCCAAGGCACTCTACCGAGGGCGATAAAGTGAGACTCTGTTTCAAAAACAAAAAAAGGAATTTTTAAATTACCAAACATTTAGGCGATACAGGTGTTTTTTGTGACAAGGAATTTTAAGAATAATATGGAGCCTGTCTTACAAAGTGCTAAATGAATGTTACCTGTTAAAATTTCTCTATGTGTCTCTCCATCTCTCTGTTTGTTTTTTGTTTTTTTGCAGTCTCACTCTGTTGCCCTTTGTAGAGTGCTGTAGGGTCATATCTCACAGCAACCTTAAACTCTTGGGCACAAGCCATCCTCCTGCCTCAGCCTCCTCAGTTTTTCTATTTTTTTTTTGGTAGAGACAGAGTCTCACTTTATCACCCTCGGTAGAGGGCTGTGATGTTACACAGCTCACAGCAACCTCCAACTCCTGGGCTTAGGCGAGTCTCCTGCCTCAGCCTCCCAAGTAGCTGGGACTACAGGCGCCCGCCACAATGCCCGGCTATTTTTCTGTTTTGCAGTTCGGCTGAGGCTGGATTTGAACTCGCCACCTTTGGTATATGGGGTGGTGGCTCTACTCGATCAGCCACAGGCGCCGCCCTAGTTTTTCTGTTTTTAGTAGACACGGGTCTGGTTCTTGCTTAGACTGGTCTCCAACTCCTGAGTTCAGGCGATCCACTAACCTTGGTCTTCCAGAGCTCTGTGTGTCTCTCATTCTTTGTCTCTTTCCTAGTCTCTATGGGTTTCCATCATTTGCTTTTTCTCTGAATTTCTGATACTCTCTGGATATAACTTTGTTTCTAGGTCTCTCTTTTTTGGGGGGGGAGTGAGTCTTACTAGGTTACCTTTGGTAGAGTGCTGTGGTGTCACAGCTCACAGCAACCTCAAACTCTTGGGTTTAAGCAATTCTCTTGCCTCAGCCTCCCAAGTATTTGGGACTGCAGGTGCCTGCCACAATGCCCAGCTATTTTTTTCTTTTGTTGTTGCAGTTGTTTAGCTGGCCCAGGCCAGGTGTGAACCCACCAGCCTAGGTGTATGTGGCTGGCACAGTAACCACTGTGCTATAGGCACCGAGCCCTAGGTCTCTTTTTCTTCTCTCTCTACATCTTTGTTTTCCTGTTTTGTTTGAGTCTCTAATTCTTTGGATGTGTTTGTCTCAATCTTTTTGAATTCCTTCTCTCTTTTGGTCTCTTCCCTTTATCTCTAGACCTCTGTCAGTCTCTCTCTCTTTTTTTTGAGACAGAGCCTCAAGCCATCACCCTGGGTAGAGTGCTGTGGCATCACAGCTCACAGCAACCTTCAACTCTTGGGCTTAAGCAATTCTCTTGCCTCAGCCTCCCAAGTAGCTGGGACTATAGGTGCCTGCCACAACACCTGGCTATTTTTTGGTTGTAGTTGTCATTGTTGTTTGGCGGCCCGGGCTGGATTGAGATACAGGCGCCAAGCCTGTCAGTCTCTCTTGAAGATGTTTCTCTAACACACACTCTGTGTGCGTCCCCACCTCTCTTTTTGATCACTGGCCCATACACTCTTCTGCCACTTCCTGCTCCTGCAACATCCCCCTACACCCTGAGACTTCATTCAAATCACGCTCAGAGAAGAAAAGCAACGCCCTAAGGTTAGGGTTGCACAGCCCCCCAGAGGCCAGACGTAGGAGAACCCTCTCAGACCCTACCCCTAGTCAGGAGACCCTTCTTTTGCCCTCTCCTCTTATATGAAAGTCTCATGCCAGAACAATCCTTGTTCCCAATCCAGAACCCTAGAGTGACCTCAAACGAGTTCCGGGAGTCAAATCACAGCTGATGAGAAGGATTTGTTGACAGGCATAGAGTAGCTGTCTCTGCAGGGGCAGAGACCCAGCACTCTGGAGGACCTAAGTGCTAGTCCATCGCTGATGCATGCTGTCTCTACCCACAGATGACAATCTGGGAGTGTGCTGGCAGGAAGTAGGGGCTGACCTTGTGTGCAGTCGCCCTAGGCTGGACCGTCAGGCCACCTATACAGAGTGCTGCTGCCTCTATGGAGAGGCTTGGGGAATGGACTGTGCCCTCTGCCCTGCCCAGGACTCAGGTACTCTCATTAGCCGAGGCTGCACTCAGAAGCCCTGCCCCTTAGGCTCCAAATCCAGTCCCTTGGATCCTCTGTCTCAGAACCCCAGATCTCTCCAAACTGGGCCTGTTAGATTGTCATGTCATAGCCTATCCCAAAATTGGGGTCTCCAAGTCACATCTCTAAGACTTCCAAATCTCAGCCATGGAAATCCCAAGGCCTGACTCAGCAGATCCTATAGTGCCTGTCCCATAGGCCTGTGAGGTCTGGTCTCTCATACCCTCAACTCCTGGACTCCAAAACCCCAAATCTTGGCCCCCTTGGCCTGAAATACCAGTTGCTCAGACCCCACCATTCTGCTGCAAAGACTCCCTGATCTTTGCCCTACAGACGTCCAAATCTCATTGCCTTGGACACCCACATTCAGGTACCATCACATACCCCTAGAGAGCCCAGAGTCTCATTCTTAAAATTCCTGTGTCCCTCAATTCTTAGGAACCCAGTCCTGCAGGGGTCCTCAGACCTTTGGTCCCTGTGGCTCAGACCCTCTCCTACACATTTAGGCCTCTCAGGCTCCAAGTAGCAATCACTGGGATTCCCTACTTTGGACCCATAAAACACTCTCATCTTACTTCTTCAGGTCCCTTGTCCTGTCTCCCATGGGTTCCCCAAATTCCAGCACCTTGGACTCTGACTTTTAGCTACAGTCTTCAGTACCTTTGATCCCAGGACCTAGGAATTTCAGCCCAGCCCTCAGACCTTCACTCCTGGCTCCAGAACCCCCTGATCCTGCCCCTCCAATGCAGGCCCCTCCTTTGGGGCCCTGACATTCCCAGGTCTCAGCCTAAAGCCCTCCCTATCCTGTCCCTGCCTCTTCTTCCCAGAGGGGAGGCAAGCAAGGGCTGATTGTTTGGCTTGGCTTCTGTTCACAGATGACTTTGAGGCCCTGTGCAACGTGCTGCGCCCCCCTGCATATGGCCTTCCACGACCAGGTGGCTTTGGACTCCCATATGAGTATGGCCCAGACTTAGGTCCACCTTACCAGGGCCTCCCATATGGGCCTGAGTTGTACTCACCCCCTGTGATACCCTATGACCCCTACCCGCCTCCACCTGGGCCCTTTGCCCGCCGGGAGGCCCCTTACGGGGTACCACCCTTCGACATGCCTGACTTTGAGGACGACAGTGGCCCCTATGGTGAATCTGAGGCTCCTGTCCCACCGGGCCCAGGCACCCGTTGGCCCTATCGGTCCCGTGATACGCGTGGCTCCTTCCCAGAGCCTGAGGAGTCACCTGAAGGTGGAGGCTACACTGGTGAGCACAGGAAGCTGAATAACGGAGACAGAGATGAGGAGCAGGTGTTCAGAAAGACGAACTAGACAGAGGGAAACAGAGAAGGCAGGAGGAGGGACAGGGCCAGAGAGACAGGACATAGATACAGCGGGAGAGGGCAGAGCAGCGGTGAAGATGAACAGAGAAATGCCTGTAGACCGGCAAAGAAAGAGATGGGGGCAGAGGGAAAGATGGGGAGAGCTGAATCAGGTAAACCTCTTGGCCCCACAGCGCCCCCCCAACCCCCAAAGCCGTGGGTGCAGGCTGGGCCGTTGAAAATGACAAACGAGCCAGAGGACCACTGTGGGGGATAAGGAGAGGAAGGCAGAGGCCGCTAGTCACAGGGCTCCACCCTCTGCCCGCCCCGTGCCCAACAGGCGCCTTGGGTGAGCCCTACGAAGAGCTGGAGGCGGAGGATTGCGGGATCCTGGACGGTTGCGCCAACGGCCGCTGCGTGCGCGTTCCTGAAGGCTTCACATGCCGCTGCTTCGACGGCTACCGCCTGGACACGACCCGCATGGCCTGCGTTGGTGAGGGGCGGGACCGGGCCCGCTGTGCTTGGGGGAGGGGAAGAGGCGGGGTGACCAGAGAGGGTGGAATCCTGGCTAGAGGTGAGTGGGTAGGAAGGGACCTCACCACACCAGCCTGGGGGGAGGGAGTAATTCTTGCACAGGGCGGGGCTTGATGAAGAAGTGGGGTGGGGTCTGGGTGCAAGAAGGCAGGGCTTGACCACCAGCGAGGCTGAGCCTCGAAGCAGGACGGAGGGGTAGAACCCTACAGGAGTGATTTCTCAGGACTCCCAGTGCTTCCTCATCTCTTTGATATAGCCTGTTTTCCCATCTGTAAAATGGATGTAGTCTGCCAAGTTTATTTTTATTTTTTTGGAGACATGGTCTGACTCGGTCGCAGGAGTTGAGTGCAGTGGCATGAATATAGCTCACTGTAACCTCAAACTCCTGGACTCAAGTCACCTTCCCATCTTAGCCTCCAGAGTAGCTACAGTAGCTAGAACCACAGGCATGTGTCACCAAACCCAGCTAATTTCAATTTCAATTTTTTTTGGTAGAGAATGAGGTCTCACAGTGTTACCTAGGTTGCTCTGGAACTCCTGACCTCAAGTGATCGGCCCACTTAGGCCTCTCAAAGTGTTGAGATTTACAGGCACCAGCTGCTGTGCTTGGCCACTGCCTAGTTTAGACAATAGTAAAGCCTGTGATTAAAACCAAGAATTCTGGGGAAGTCTGATAGCCCTTAGGCTCAGTCTAGCAACTTGTTGTGTGACCCTGAGTGGGTCACTGTCCTTTGCTTGGTTTTTCTAATCTGAAAAATAGGTATAGTTAAAGAATGCATTTGGTAGGGTTGTCGATATCGTTAACAGTAATTTACAGTAACACTGAGGCCTGTGTGTAAACTGAGGCTCAGAAAATAGAGTTGAGTTCCCCGAGGTCTCGCTTCCAAGAAATAGCAGGCAGTCTGCCACCTGGAGACTTGGGGAGCTGGCTTGAGAACTCAGCAGGGAGAGTGGGGCTTCCTGCATGACATTGGGCCTCAGTTTGCCCATATGTAAAGCAGGATCACAGTACCTATCTCATAGGGTTATTAAGATAAAGTCAGTACTCATAATGTGCTTAAAACAATGCATAAGCATTTGTCATAGTTGATATCGTCACCAGTATTACTTTCCTAACGAAAACTTAGTGTAGTAGAGACTGCTATACCCACCTTACAGAACACGAATTTGAGGCACAGAGAGGTTAAGCCACCTACCCAGGCTAGTCAGCAGATGGGAGGATGGATTCAGCTCCAAACGAGAACTTCAATCTCCACATTCCTCTGCCCCAAGAACCTAAGAGACCTAGGAGGGGGCTTCTGGGTCCCCAGCCTTCAGCAGTGCTCCTTGTACCGTCCTCCCCAGACATCAACGAGTGTGATGAGGCGGAGGTGGCCTCCCCACTCTGCATCAACGCGCGCTGCGTCAACACCGATGGCTCCTTCCGCTGTATTTGCCGCCCGGGATTCGCACCGACTCACCAGCCGCACCATTGCGCGCCAGCGCGGCCCCGGGCCTGAGACCCGGCCCCTGCCGGCCTCGCAGCCACGCCCGCGCTCACTGGGCCCCTGCCGAACACTCCGCAGCCTGTCTGTGCATGTGCACAGAGCCTCCTGACCAGACGGACCCAAGGGACAGCCAGGAGTCCTGGAGCCCTGACTACTTTCACTCTGCTGCCATCCTACCCCTCCCGCCGACGCCACGGGGCCCACTTCACATTCCTGCTCCCTTTTATGAAATTTTCAATTAAAAAGCACTTATTTTGTATGTTCTGTCTCTGCCTGCCTTTCTGTTTCTCAAATCTGACCAGTTCTTTGAGTCATTCAGTTACATTCCCTTCCCATTCCTGACGCTATGTCTGACTCTTAATTTTGGAGACTGTTACTTCGTCTGCCTCTCTCTCTTTTTCTTTTTTCTTTTTGGAGACAGTCTCACTTTCTCACCCTGGGTAGAGCGCCATGGCATCACAGCTCACAGCAACCTCTAACTCTTGGGCTCAAACAATCCCCTTGCCTTAGCTTCCTGAGTAGCTGGGACTACAGGTGCCTGCCACAATGCCTGGCTATTTTTAGAGACAGGGTCTCGCTCTTACTCAGGCTGGTCTCGAACTCCTGAGCTCAATCAATGCACCTGCTTTGGCCTCCCAGAGTTCTGGGATTACAGGTGTGAGTCACTGCACCTGGCCTTTCTGTTAGTCTTGGTCTCTTTCTCCTGTTTTGATTTCTCTCTGTAGGTCTCTGTCTTCTTTCTGTCCCTGGCCTTTCTGCTTTGTTTTCTCTCTCTCTGTCTTTTTCTTTCCCCTTCTCTTTGTTTAATTCTTTTTTTTTTTTTTTTTTGAGACAGAGCCTCAAGCTGTCACCCTGGATAGAGTGCAGTGGCATCACACCTCAGAGCAACCTCCAATTCCTGGGCTCAAGCGAGTCTCCTGCCTCCGCTTCCCAAGTAGCTAGGACTACAGGCGCTCACCACAACGCCAGGCCATATTTGGTCTCAGCCGTCATTGTTGTTTGGCGGCCTGGGCTGGATTCGAACCCGCCAGCTCAGGTGTACGTGGCTGACGCCTTAGTCGCTTGAGCCATAGGCACCAAGCCAGTTTTATTCTTTCCATAATTTGTTTGTTTGTTTGTTTTGTGGGTTTTGGCCAGGGCTGGATTTGAACCTGCCACCTCCAGCATATGGGGCTGGTGCCCTACTCCTTTGGGCCACAGGTGCTGCCCTTCTTTCTATAATCTTGAGAGAGATCTTGCCTCCTGGTTTGTTTTTTTTTTTGAGACAGAGCCTGAAGCTGTCACCCTGGTAGAGTGCCATGGCATCACAGCTCACAGCAACCTCCAATTCCTGGACTCAAGCGAGTCTCCTGCCTCTGCCTCCCAAGTAGCTGGGACTACAGGCATCCGCCACAACACCCGGCCATTTTTTGGTTACACCCGTCATTGTTGTTTGGCGGGCCCGGGCAGGATTCGAACCCACCACTTCAGGTGTATGTGGCTGGCGCCTTAGCCTATTGAGCCACAGGCGCCGAGCCAGTCATGAATATTTTTGATCTGTGGTGGGTGATTTCCCCTCTATTCTCACTGGTTTACAGTAATTATGTTGTTGAACATAACTCTGGTCCTTGAGAAATACAAGTATAATTCTCCTAGGTCAAATAATGTGTTTTTAGAGGAAAGTGAATTTGCTTTTCCCATACCCCCAAAATTATATCCCCAGAGTAAGAAATGATTTAGAATTCTGTATCATTTTTTAGTTTCATAATGTATTATTGATTTTTTAATAAACAGACTACAGTATGACTAAAATGTAAAATGACACACTGGACAGAGCAGGCAAGTAAAACAGTAACTTTTGATATTTGATGCCCCACTTTCATTATACAACTGAATCATTATCTGATAGAGCTTTTTTTAATACAATATATCCATGTTTTTGCATAGCTAATATAAGGAGTTCAAAATAAACAGTGATATAAGATACTTAAAATGTAGTAGAACCTCTGTAAGTTGACTCCCCAAGGGACTATAGCGAACTGGTCAACATACGGAGGTGGTCAACATATGGAACTAGGCCTATGTACTGATACGTACTGATCCATGAAAATTAGGAGGTGGTCAACTATGGAGGGTCTGCTGTATATACTTAAATAAGGCCAGCTATGTTTATTGGTGACTTGATTTCTATATTATATTAAAAGAGGCATAAGGCAATATGATAGTTGACTACAGAATCATTAAAAAATATAGGGATTTTATCTAGTCAATTTTTTTTCAATAAAAAGTAGCAATAACATTTGAGTTAAACAGATTTAGGAAAAGGTATAAAGAAGTAAATTTAAAGTATTTGCATTCAATAAAATGAATAAAATTTTTTTAGTTTCAAGAGGTAGTATAGTATTGAAATTATTAATACTAGAACAAACTGTGGAGATCAAATGCTGAGTTTAAATTCCAGCTCGGCTCAGTGCCCGTAGCACTGTGGTTATGGTGCCAGCCACATACACCAAGGGTGACGAGCTCAAACCTGGCCCTGGCCAGCTAAACCACAATGACAACGGCAACCAAAAAATAGCTGGGTGTTGTGGCAGGTGCCTGTAGTCCCAGATACTTGGGAGGCTGAGGCACGAGAATCACGTAAGCCTAAGTGTTTGAGGTTGCTGTGAGCTGTGATGCCATAGCACTCTACCAAGGGCAACATAATGAGACACTGTCTGAAAAAAAAAAAAAAAAAAACAACCAAATTCTAGGCAGGCAATCTACAATATCTGGATAAATAGGGACAAGTTAGATAGTCTCTCTGTGCCTGAGCTTCCTCAAATTCAATAGGTGCATCAAATGGGTGATGAATTACAGAGCTTAGAGTGGAACCTGGAAAAGAAAAATCTATCCACTAGTATGTAAGCACAATGAGGGCAGTGATTTTGATCTCTTTTGTCCATTAATGTATATGAGTACTTAGAACAGTCCTAAAGATAGTATGTACTCATTAAATATCTGTGGAGTAATTGAATGATTTCATTGTTATTACATAGCTATTTCGTAGATAAATGGAAAAACTCAACTAGTTAAGATTGGCTTTTTAAACTTGGAAACTTTCCCCTTTTCCCACAAACTCCCTCTAAAACAAAATGGAAACCTAAGTGTTTTTAAATTGCACACCCAAATCTTTTTAGGCTAACAGTATCAAATTACAGATTGATAACTAGATTTAGTTGAGCAAGAGTGCCATCTAGTGCTCATAACAACTGGAACAAGCTGAGAATTCAGAGCAATTTTTTACGCAGCGCGATGAAGACAAAGGGGAAAAAAACCCATAAAAGAAAAATCTGTTAGGTAAAAAATCTCTTCCTTTAAGAGCCACAATCTTTGAGAGAAAGAGATTTCTAAGTAAAATCAAAGAATCACAGCTTTTAAAATGAGTATTAACTAAGTACATATTTTAGGAAATTTTTCAGAGTACAGTATACTGAAGTTCTTTTACCATAAAGTTCATTTGTCTATGAACAGAAAGAGGTATACTGAGCTTATTTTCTTTTTAATGAAATGTGTTTGGTCTTATTATCAGAAATAGATGCACTTATTATAGGAATTTTGGAAAAATGAAGAAAAGCATTAGCCACTACCAAGAAAGATAACCCTATTGCCATTTGGATATAGTCACACACCATGTAACAAAGTTTCAGTCAACTATGCACTGCACATATGATGGTGGTCCCATAATGTTATAACACCGTATTTTCACTGTGCTTTTTCTGTGTTCAGATACACTGATAACAAATATTTACCATTGTGTTACACTTGGCTACAATTTTCATTACAGTAACATGCTGCACAAGTTTGTAGCCTAAGACCAGTAGGCTATACGGTATAGCCTAGGTGTGTGGCAAGCCATATACCATCCAGGTTTGTATAAATGCACTCTATAATGTCTATATGACAGTGAAATCACTTACTGAAGCATTTCTCAGAATGTATCCCTGACATTAAATGCATAACTTTATGTGTGTGTGTATATATGTAAATACCCTTCTTAGATTTAAAATTTTTATGAAAAGTTTAATTTTAATAAAATATTTGGCCAAGATACTAAAGATGAAATGAGAAAATTATAAATAATGATTTCTTTTTTATTGAAATTAAGAGCTTTCCCTATAATTGAGAATTCTTAGACTCGATTTAACATTATATTCAGTAAATTGTTTTTTTAATTGCTATCAGTTATGTCATCATTTCTGTATGGTTCTACAATAGCCAAAATACATAAGGATTAGGGCTTATAAAATGAAAAAAAAAGTATAACATTATTATGTTGCTTACAGATACCACTAAACTGATAGTAAGTATGCCAACTTGAGTTTGAGAGATCTGAATAGAAATTTAGGTTTGCATAATATTTATTTACTTTTAATTTTAGCCATGTAATTTTTTAAAAAATAGATTTAGGGAACACACATTGAATTGTTACATGTATATACTTCATAGTGGTGGAGTCTGAGATTTTGGTATACCCATCACTCAAGAATTTTACATTGTACCCCACAGATAATTTTTTACCCCTTCCCTTTACCTCTTTTGAATCTCCAATGTCCATTATACCACTCTGTGTGCTCTTGTGTAGCCATGGTTTAGCTCCTACTTATAAGTGAGAACATAAGTTTGCATCATATTTAATTTCACTCACTCATTTGAGAATGATTATAAAAAATTTTGGAATTTGTATTTAATTCCTTTTCCCCCTAAATCCTAGACACATATGAGCTAAATTCGTATAGCTCATTAGATAGTCATCAAATGATGAAAAGAAAGCTATCTTCTATTTCCTACCTTTTGGACAAATGCTATTTTAGTGCAAAGAATGGTAAGTTGAAAATGTCTTAGGGTTGCACAGGAATAAGGGGAACAGGAAAGTCATGGGGAAGAGAAGAAAGAGGATGATGAAGAAGAGGTAGGCAGGATTTACTCACTGAAGCCTGGTGGGCCACAGCTAGTAAGGGGGTAAAGCATGGGGAAAGGCATCTATTGGCCAGGTGACTAGGCTCGCATTATCACTTGCTGGAGTACACTCTTTTCTGGACACTGATCAGGTTCCTGAGCATGTACCCTGAATCAAAGCTCTCTTCATAATATGCAAAGGAGACCCTTTCTTCCCCACTCCTTGCTTCAGGAAATTTGTTGTGGTAGGCTGCTTTTAAAATGGCTCCCAATGATCCCCACCTCTGGGTATTCGCTCCTTTTGTAATCTGTTCCCCTTGAGTGTGGGCTGGACCTAGTGACTTTCTTCCAATGAAAGATTAAGGCAAAAGCTATAGAATGTCTTTCTTAAGATTAGGCTATAAAAGACTATAACTCCTGTGTTGCTGGCACTCTTTCTGGTTCATTCCATGTGCTTATTTTGATGAGGCAGATAGAGAGGCCCATGTGGCTAACAACTGAGAGCAGCTCACAGCCAACTGCCAGTAAGAAATTGAGGCCCTCAATTCTGCCAGCAATAATGAAAATGAGCCTGGATGTGAATCTTGATCCTTCAGATGAGACCATGGCCCTGATGGACACCTTAAGGGGAGCCTCTGCAGCAGATAGTTGACCTATGGAAATTTTAAGATAATACTGTTTTAAACTACCCATTTGTTATGAGGTTATAGATAACTAAATCAGTTAAAAGCTCTTAAATCAGAAAAGCTCTTCAAGCCCACCAGAGGGACTGTACCCTGAGTCTCTTTGTTCCTTTGTCTTAGTGAAAAGAATGGCAAGTAGAAAGTAGCCTCCCTAGTCACCACCTAAGCCTAGACCTTTGGCACAAATGATGCCTCTTTTGTGGGTTTACAGATTAGATCCTTCTTCGCTCATCTGCATAGTATTTCTCTATGATCCAAGAGCTTCTGTATCTTCTTCAACATTTGAAACAAATAATAGGATGCCTAAGGAAATTTCCTACCTCCATATGCTTCAGTGATCAAACCAGCTTATAATCTAAGTTCATGCGTGTATTCTAAGATAAACCACCCATCCTGATTATGCATTATTAATTTTATTGCTCTTTCTAGCTTCCACTTACTACTTACCAACTGATAGAAAAATATTTCAGTATTTTATCAAGTACTGGTGTGCCAGTGCATACTGGCTGAACATTAGTCCTAGTTTAATTCACTTGAAAAAATTCAAGATCTTAGTTCTACTTCCTTTCCATGAGTTTTTAAATATAGTATAAGTGTATGAATTTGAATGCCAAATCCAATAACATTCTAGGGAAATACCAATTATTTAATATAATTTTTATAACTTCTTTTAGTCCTTAAATCATCATCTTAACCTTTAAATTATGAGGGCATTTCTACATGGAAACTGCAAAGCTGGAACAGTTTTATTTATAATGCCCAACCCTGTAGTGAGAAGGAGTTTTGACAAAAATTATAGTTACATGTTCGTACATGCACATGGACAGATGGCGCAAGAAAGATAAAAGGGGACCACAAAAAGGAAACAAAAACGAGGCCAGAACTTAGTCTGCAGGAAAGAACAACAGAACATTAATTACTTCCAGCCAGTCATCAGAGGTTTGGTTTGGGCATGTTAGGGATAGAAACAGTGTATACTTATGCAAATGACAAGATAAGCTGAAAATAAAAGTTGCATTAAAGTTTATTTGCTTTATTAAACCATCTTTATTATCCTAACCCATCCTGATCTTTCCTTGCTCTGAATTACAGTTAAGACAGGGATACTTTGGAGAAATGTGTCACTAGGCAATTTCATCATCATGTAGACATCATGGAGTATACTTATACACCTGGGCTATGTGGTATAGTCTATTGCTCTTGGGCTACAAACCTTCACAGTATATTACTGTACTGAATACTGTAGGCAAGGGTTACACAATGGTAAGTATTTCAGGATCTAAACATTATCTATAATACCATGTTTTTACTGTGCCTTTCTATGTTTAATCTTAATGAGAGCACTGTTATATATGTGGTCTGTTATTTAGTGTATGGCCATACTATCACACTCTATATATAATATACTTTTTTCACACTGATTTTAAGTTTTTTTCAAATATAAAATGCATACTCAATGCAAAAAAAAAAAAGGAGTAAACTATAGGAAAATAGATTAGTGGTTAAGAACATAGATTTAGGAATCAGATATGTCTCCTGACTCCAGCATTCACTTTTTGAGTTAAGGTACTTAATCTTTCTGGGTCTGTTTCCTTATCTGTAAAATGCAAAACTTACCTTACAGAATTGGTGTAGATATAAAATGAGAGACTGCAGAGAAATGGATGTTGCAGCCCATATAGCCTATGGCTAGGAGCAAGAGTTATAAGAAATACCTGTACAGCTCAATAATGGAACACCTGGGTGGAAAGGGCATGGAGAGGGATTTGGCTCTCCTAACAAGCACGAGAGCTCGCGAGATGAGAGCAGTGGTGAAGTGGCAGTCTCTACACCTGTGGTGTTGAGAGGCATGAGATCAGCCTTATATTAGGCTGGAGGAGAAGGCAGTCAGGGAGCATACACATTCTATCACAAACTCGCTTACTATGACTCTCTCCTCCTGCCTGCAGAACGCCAGCACGGCGTCTCTCTGCTGAAGATCACCAAGCTCTGCCAAAGACTAAGATCGATCTTTCTAAGAAGACTGCTTAACTCTAAGACTCACTCTTTCTCTCTCTCTCCAGCTAAAGTAGACAGCCCTCAGGCACCTAAGAGAAACTGAACCTGAGCAAGGTAACTTAGCAGTCCGCGTTCGGAACCGTTAAGCCGGGCCGAGACCTGGTCAGTCCGGGGCCCTGGCAAGAAGTGTCAGAAGTGACCTGTGACAAATGGGCCTTCAAAAAAATGTGTAGACAACTGTGTAAATTCTGCCAGAATTTGGATGTAAACCCCAAATATAAAAAGGCAACAGTATGAGAAGAATTGAGTTTTGCAAATCTGCTATGTGTTTAGACAGTGTCATTAGCAATAGCACTCCCCTTTAGAAAGCCTGTGTTCCAAGGAAAGCAGCACCAAAGTTGGCTGCAAGTGCTTCTTTTCAGTGAGAATGCCTAGCTTTTGAGAAGCTCCTGTTTCCTAGGCTTAAACAAGGCAGAAATTTAATCTAATCTTACCATGAGGGGAGTACATGCATTATCTGTGTATTGGTTTTGTTTAGAGAAGATCCCCTCCTCAAAACCTGTAACCCACTAAAACACTGCAGCTATTATATGTCATGCTTACCATAATGCTTGGCATTTGGTAAGCACTCAAAAAAATTAAGTAATTATTAATGATTATCATTATAAAAGAAAAAACTAAAATCACCAATAATCCCACTTCTAAAAGAGAACTATAGTTCATATTTTGGTACATGTAGGTTTCCTAATTTTTCCCTCTTTTCTATAAAAAATATATACTTTGTAACTGGGTACAGTGACTCATACCTGAAATTCTAGCACTCTAGGAGACCAAGGTGGGTAGACTGCTTGAGCTCAAGAGTTTGAGGCCAGCTCTACTAAAAACAGAAAAACTAGCCAGGAGTTGTGGCAGGGGCCTGTAGTCCCAGTTACTTGGGAGGCTGAGGCAAGAAGATTGCTCAAGCCCAAGAGTTTGAGGTTGCTGTGAGTTTGAGGTTGTGTGTCCTGCTATGACACCAGGGCACTCTCACCAGGATGACAGAGTAAGACTCTGTCTCCAAAAATAAAATAAATACATAAAAATGAATATATATAATATATAAAATATTTTAAAAATATATAAATACATATTTTTGCATATTATTTTAAAGGTATTTTTTCTATTTAAGTATATGATTTTTATTTTCCTATGAATGCATTTAAAAACAATTTTTAATAACAGTCCTTTATTCCATATCATAATTTAATTAATGTCTTACTATTAGATATTTAGATTATCTATTGGCATATAAAATATATATAGATAATACATTGACATTATAAGTAGCACCATAGTGATTATCCTCATATATAAATATTTTTGAAATGATTTCCTAGAAGTGGAATTAACATATACATATTTTAAAGATTTTTGACTAATATCCAAAATGTCCTTTAGAAAACCTGGCTGCATGACACACTCTCCCACCAGACACACTCTCCCACCAGTAATTATATTATTTTCAACATACTACCATAAAAGTTTACCTTTTTAACCATAGTCTTGATTTGTTCTTAAATTTTTTTTTTCTCTAAATCACAACATATTTCTTAATGGAGGTCATTACTTTTTTTTTTTTAAATATCCCTCACAATGACAGAACAGTATTGGATACAAAGAAAGATTTAAAATGAATTCTTATCTTAAAAAAGAATATTCATTTCAGCCTTAGATGGAGAAGGAGGTCAGCTATAGAGGTGCTGGGCAGCTCAGAGAAAAAAGTAACAACACTGTTATCAAGTATTTTAACAAAGGAAAAGGAACTAAACCACAATTTAGTTTCATTTCAACCAATAAAATAACATAGACCTGTAGTACAAAAATGAGAGAATATTTATCACAAGGTTTGAATCTTTACATATTGCCACACATCTACTTCCAAAATCAAAGAAGGGGCATCAAAGACTGGTATGGACTGAATTACATACCTCTTTATCTGAATTATTAGTAAGGGAATAATAATAAATACACTTGTATAAACTCTCATTGTTTATTGGAAAGGCCAAATATAATTCTAGCCTGAGATTAAATTTTAGTTTAAAAAATTATTTTTCTATGTTAAACTGAAAAAAGGAAACAAAAGAGACTGTCTGACATTTACACTCCAATCTTCAACACAGGCCCAGTAATGCAAGATATGTGTAAATCTTTAGCATCTAAGGAAAATGAACTAAGCTTTAAGGCAGTATTTAGAAGAAACAAATATAATTACTAGTATTTAGATTTTCCATTTTCTTTGACAAGGTCAGTTGCCAAAATCATTTGATTTCATTATGCTGTAGTAGATTTTTAGTACATATGCCAAAGATAGCAAAACTCTGCCCTAACAAGTGGAATCCAAAAGCATATAAAATGGCAGTTACTATTATGAGTTTGAAAATCATTTTGTGCTTAAAATCATTTATATACCTTAGATGAGCTCACAAGATTAAAATCTTACAATTTAACCAAATAAATGTTTAATTAAGGAAAGGACATGAAAAAGTACTTTGCTACCCTGTTTAAACACCATCCTTTATAGTTCTAATGACAATTTTCCATAATAATTGAATAAAAGAATAAACCAAATTTAAAGAATGCATGGGAGACACATAAATGGAAAAATGATTTGTATATGAGCTCAATGTAATTATACAATCTGGGCTTGATTTCTAAAAGACAATTGAGGCTCCTTTTCTTTTTAGCTGTAAACAACTTGCTGTATGACATGTAATGCAATACCACATTTTGAGAGATTTCAAACATTCATAATCCACAGGAAAAATACTCAACACTCCTACACTATTTTTTTTAAGCCCACAATAGTGCAGTCTTTCAGCTACAAAGGCAGAAGCCAGCTATAAAACCAGTACTTTTCCACTAGAGTTACTTGTGGGGCGGGGAAGGGGACTTTCAGCATTGCAAACGTTAGGGTCTAAAATAAGATCACTGCAAGGAGTTACTACAACACTTGTACTGCCAGCACTGTCATGGCAACAATGAACTAGCTAGGAGAATGCTCTTTTAACATTCAAAGCTAATCTGGAGTCTATTTCTCATGGAAATATACAAAATTTTCTTTTAGGGACTGCATTAAAGAAATCATTTTACTAGGAATTTCTTAATGTAAAGATAAACTTTTTATACACCTTTTTTCCAGGATCACAGTCCAAAGACTCCTGGCAATCAGCTGAAATTTATAATGACAACATAATGAAAATTATACACCACAGTGAAACATGAAGATTCAATAGGGTTCAAATGAAATTTCAAGATGGGTCAGGGTTTAAATAAGAATTTGATATGCAATTCAATAACATCTGACAATGTAATTTCCCCTAGAAACACCAAAGTTTTCAGTTTCACCATGAAGGAAAAATAATTTTAAAAAGAAAATAATATATTTTCATTGTTTAGTATATTATACACTTGATCTTAGCCAAAAGGCCAAGAAGCAATTGTTTAGTATCTTATAATAAATGTTTGTTTAGATAGTACAGTGTACCAGTGAAAACCCAGACCCTCGAGTCTCATAGCCTGGTTTGAAACAGATTGAGCATTCCTAATCCAAATATCTGAAATCTGAAAATGCGCCAAAATTTGAAAATTTTTGAGCACCAATACTAACTTAAGTGGAAAATTTCACACGTAAGTACATAACACAAATTTTCAGGTACAAAATTATTTAAAATATTGCCAGTATACATGTATAAAATTACCTTTAGACTATGTGTATAAGGTGCATATGAAACATAAATATTAATAAATTCGTGTCCTATCTCTTAAGTTATCTACATATATACAAATATCCAAAGTCCCAAAACATTCAAAATCTAAAACACTTCTGGTCCCAAGCATTTTGAATAACAGATACTTAATGTGTATCCCTTAGTTTTTAACCTATCTGCACTTTGATTTATCTTTTTTTTTTTTTAGAGACAGAGTCTCACTTTATCACCCTGGGTAGAGTGCCGTGGCATCACACAGCTCACAGCAATCTCCAGCTCCTGAGCTTAGGCAATTCTCTGGCTATTTTTTAATGCATAAAAAGTGAATAATACCTACCCTTATAATATTGTTGTGAAGGTTGAATGAATATAGGAAAAGAACTATGACCTAGACTTGGCATACAGACTACCACTCTTCTTATATTAGAAAATATAAAGACTGATGAAGATAATTTAAGGTAACTTGGTTCCAATTCCATGGCACATTTTAAAGTAAACAAGAGAGCCAGGCACAGTCATTCATGCCTGTAATCCCAGCAACTGAGAAGGCTGAGGTGGAAGGAATGCTTGAGGCCAGGAGTTTGAGATTAGACTGGGCAGGGTTCCGGTCTGGCAAGCGCTCATTTGGCGACATGAAACTGCTCACCCACAATCTGCTGAGCTCGCATGTGCGGGGGGTGGGGCCCCGTGGCTTCCCCCTGCGCCTCCAGGCCACCGAGGTCCGCATCAACCCCGTGGAGTTCAACCCTGAGTTCGTGGCGCGTATGATACCCAAGGTGGAGTGGGCGGCGCTCCTGGAGGCGGCAGATACCTTGCACCTAGTCGAGGTGCCCAAAGAGCCGATTGAGGGATATGAGCATGATGAGAATTTTCTGAGGAAGATGCACCACGTCCTATTGGAGGTGGATGTGTTGGAGGGCACCCTGCAATGCCCAGAGTCTGGACGTCTTTTCCCCATCACCCGTGGAATCCCCAACATGCTGCTGAATGATGAGGAAACCGAGAATTGATCATGCCAGGGACCAGTTTAACATTTTGCAA